>OOFJ01106532.1:0-16270 GCA_900323375.1 Benthosema glaciale
CAAATTGACAATAATTCAAAATATATAAATACGGTACAATATTACTGTAGTCTAGTAGCCTGGCTCCAGGCTTGAATCGATAACATTAAAAACATATTTCCTGGCGATTAATAATAATAATAATAATTAGGGATGTCCCGATCCACTTTTTTCATTTCCGATCCGATCCCGATACCACAATTTCTGTGTTAGCCGATACCGAATACCGATACCAAAGACTATTATTTGTGATAATAAAAAAATAAAATTACTATTTTATCTTGTGTTATTAATAGCAGACTACTCACTCAAATGTGCACTTGCAGTTTAGGCAATTCGAAAGCAAACTCTGCATGTCCCAACATTTTATTTACCTGCCATCGTGTCAACCCCTTACCACTATGTTGGATCTGTGGTTAGACTGGCATATTTGCCGATACCGATATAATCCGATATGACAAAAATGCGCCGATATCGATACTTTTCCGATACCGATACAGTATCGGGACATCCCTAATAATAATAATAATGAAGTGAAACGAAATGAAAATTCAGACTGAGTGTCAGTCTAGCAGTCTAGTGCCCAGCATGGGCAATCTCAGGCATCCAATTGTATTTTTTTCGTTTATGTTGACATTAAACACTAAGACACTAGTGTCAGTTAAATGTATGCATGTAAATGTAATGTAACCCAAAGTGAACTCCGTTTTTACCAAGGTAATCAGATTGGATGCTGCCATACTAGAACTCCCAGTGACTGTTTATCTAGTAACAATGTACCAAGGGCATCTGGTAGCAAATGGAGAGCTGGATTAGAAGGGCCAGGGGGAAGATATGTCCAGATGACACTCTCACCATGCCCAAACTCCTCTGCTATTCCTGTGTGCGCAACTTCTCCCAGCAGCTTCACAGGTCCAGCTGACAACATACATACCCTGACCTACACTAAAGACTTTCAGCTGATGCATGGCTTTCACTGCATTCCTAAACAGGGGGGTCAAATCCCTAATTCTGGACACACAAGTAGTGGCACTGCTTAATTGTTCAAGTACAAAGTAAAAATCCTTTACATTTAACAATTTCAATGGACTCAAATTAACCTGTAAAATTACTTTAACAGTGAGGACCTTTCCATGTGTTATCCATAAATATTTTTTTATTTAATTTAGCTTTATGTTAATGACAATGTTTTTAATTTATTTGAGAAACTCCCAAATAACGAATAGAATAGACAATAAACTAGATTTACTGCTATTTTTCCACACAGTAAAATCCTAAGCGCTCATTTATGCACTTGTAACACTGAGAGTGTAAAAACATTTGTACAGTGTGTACACAGGGTTAAATTAACATTAGTAGGCATATGTCTGCCAGACAACACGTCTCTCTTTAGTGTCCCTGTTGTCTGTTTGTCTTGTAGGTTGTTCCTGTTGGTCAGGATCGCAGTGACAGTGTTGGTGACCTTTGGCCTCTGCTGGCTGCCCTTCCTGTCTGACCCCGGCCAGGCCTTGCAGGTTGTCCGCAGGGTCTTTCCCGTGGCACGAGGGCTGTTTGAGGTACAGCTGAGGTTTCTTAAGGCCCTGCCCTGGATAAATTTAGTTTCACCCTGAAACCCAGGCTTGTGAAAACTCATTAGTGCTGTCGCTATGCGGGAACATGGAAGAAGTATGCTTCGGTTCAGACCTTTTGAGATTTTAACCTTCGTTTAGGAAAACTCAGACGTACACGTACATATATATAGCCATATGCCTAATACTAAAAATGGTGTCGCTCACTGAACTAGAATTAGGATTTAGTAATAAATGCATAAGCTATTCATTGGCAGTATTTGGCAGCTAATAACAAAATAGTAAAAAGTACTGTAGGTATTTTGATTGCTGAGATTACACCGTTATTCTTTGTTCGTTTTTCATCAGACCTTGGCCATGAATCCTCATAGTCCATAAATTTAATGTATAATCACTTTAAAAAAAAGTGGATGGATTATTTATGTTGTTTATACCAACACAGTTATACAGTTACATATATTAATTTCTGGGAGCTCCCACTGAAATCACAGTCTACTGAGCAGATCCTCTCGAGCAATTGGAGGTCAAATGTCTTGCTCAAGGACACCTTAAACGCTGATTTATACTTTGTTGCGCAGCGTGTCTTGCACAGAAAATAGCTGATTTACAACCTCACAACGTGTTTCAGTGTGTCGTGTTGTGAGCTTGTAGATCAGCTATTTTCAGTCGGGCATAACCGCAGTTCTTGATCACTGTCCCCACACACATGTTTGCGGGTGTTTGTCTAATCGTGTGATGATATATGACCATATTTTCAGATAATTTCTTGTGAACGTCAAAATGCAAAAGAACTTCCTTGAAAATCATGCATAATCTCCAGAGCTCTCTTCTTGCTTTGCGTCTGGTTCATACACTCTGTCCCACACCTTAACTGGAGCTAACAACCTTCCACCCGCTGTTAATTCCTTAGCGCTTAGCCAATTGGAAATGGATCTCCCGCGGGATCAAAGAAAACAGAGGAGCAAAACGGTGAAAGGTCAGGGGATCGGTTTCACTGTCCGGGGGTTGTGATGTCAGAGGATATAGATAAATCTACCTAATTTATGGCCAGGGGTGTTTTCAGCGCGTCATAACTGAGCCATGTTCTAGCTGTACAGGGCAACGAGGGGTGCCAGCATGGCACTTATTGCATATCAGAGTAGCTTTCTGCGTCTTTTAGATGTAAACATGCCTGTGTGTGTTAGAGAAGATGGACGTGTGTGTGTGTGTGCGCGGCAGAGAGAAAGGGGTGACGGAGAGTTCTAAGGCAAAGTCCACGGCTTGCCTTTCTTGTCCCGTTCGCTGAGGTTGCAACCACCACAAGCTGTCAAGGATGTGAGAAGTAATTGAAAATTCTACCAGGGGAGTGAATGGCACCATGTGCCAAGGCAGTATTTGTTCAATGAAATGATGCAAACATAATACACAGGGTGTGAGAGACACTATACCTCCTGAGACGATAGCGGCAGTTTTGAGAGAGGCTCCAGTGGGCAGGTTGCCTTGAACTATTGTGAAATGTGCCTGTAAGCAGAAGCTGGGAAGACGGGACATGGCGAGAACGTGGGGAGGGAGGGGTGTGTGACTGAGCAAAGGATGGTGGTGGTGGTGGGTTTGAAGAGTGTGTGTGTGTGTGTGTGTGTGTGGTGGGGGGGCAAGGCGGTAGTTGTAAGTTTACCCACTGAGACACATTCTAATGTCTCAAGTTGCTGCCTGCGCACAAAAATGGCACCAAATGCTTCTGCCTGTGAAATTCCACGCTAGCTTATAGGTGAAGGAGCCGCCACCCCCTCTCTCCCCCCCAACCCCTTGCATTTGCCAATGCGGCAAACCCCCACCCACCATCCAGACCCGTTCATGTGTTGGCCTCAGGCTGCGTCCAGGAACATTCCGGTAGTGGTTATTTGGAGTAGGGCGGCAGAGAGGAGAGAGACGGAGAGATGGGGGGCTACTAGACGACGTGGATCGGCCCCAGTGCTGACTAGGCTGCCTAAGATCCACACAGCTGTGTTCTTCTGAGCAGCTGTGTCAAGGAACGGCGAGAAGGACGGACACCCCGTAGAAGCAGCCTTTTTTTCTAGACAGGATCATAGCGAGATCCTGAATGGAACGATGAGGCTCATCTTAGGGCGCAGCTACCGCTATGGGTTGTCAACATCCACAGAGAGGGGGGGAGGGGGGCTTCGGCCTTAATATCATCTGATCTCTGCACAACTGCTTAAGCGTTTAAACCAACTTGAGATACATCCTCGTCTTAAACACCGGCTGCTAAAATACAAGTTTATTTTTTCCCAAGCTGTTGTTAGTGTCATGCATAAACAACATACCTTCGATTCTGCCTTATGTATTCTTCACCGTTGACAGGACCAGTGTGGTGCAACAATATTTCGTTAGCTCCAGTTTAAAGGCACAACCATTGAAGATTTATTGTAAAATGAATTAAACCATTTTGATATATACACACACAACACACACAAACACAGCACACCACACACGCAATGTTCTTCTCATATGGGTGGTCTAAATCTGCTGGCTACGTAGGAACAACTTTGTCTAAGCACTTAACCCGGTGTCCCCAAGTTTACAAATAAGCACACCGCTTTTTTTTTACGTCCCACGCCTCTGACAGACAGTTAATTTATGAGGGAAGGGTAATCCACTCCTCCTGGAATGCCCTGAGGAATCTTTATTGCACTTTCAGTTGCGAAATTATTACATAGAGCGATGCCACTTATTTGCTTTCTCTTCAAAACGGAATCCTATTTTAAAGGGGTCATCAGTATATTTTTGGGTGGCAGTAAATTTGAAAGGCTTGTGATTTTTTTTCCAGTATTTTCAGCTGACAAAAGAAATGTAACCATATTGTCCATAACCACTTAAACCTATATACAGACAAATAGCCGATCTATAAGCTCACCAGCTTTTAGATATTGTGACGCTTTAATTGTGACTCATTGTAGATCTACTATTTTAACCAAATATTATTCGCCCCACAATAGGGACAATAGGGTTCACATGGCTAAATGATTTGTTCCTCCGTGTGCGTGTGTGTGTGTGTGTGCGCGCGTGTGTGTGTTGACAGGATAAGGTGGCCAACACATGGTGCACCTTGAACCTGGTGATAAAGATCAGAACCATCCTGTCCACTGATTCCCAGCTCTACCTCAGGTAATCCCTCTATCTGTTCACCGCCTCATCTTCCAGCTCCTTAATCTCTCACCAACATCAATCTTTATTATTTGCGTCCTTCTCCAGCCTCATCCCTGTCTCTTGACTTATTCACACTCTTTTTCTTTCACAAGAAAACCACAGTAGCTTTGCCCAAGGGGGGAGACTATGATCTAGCAGGGAGAAAATAAGATTATCCCTTTTATAATAATATCTTGTGAGGAGCTTCTGAATGTAGACTCACAGCTGCTGTGGGGCTGCACTCACAAGAGGTCGAAAGCACGAGGAAGCACTGAACCATGCATGCCTGATATTCAGCTAGAAGTCAAATGTGTGATGTAGTCAGTAATGTGTGTGTGCGTGGCGCGTGCGTGCGTGTGGTGTGACAGGGTGAGCTTCGGAGTACAAGTAAGACACGCAAACGTGTGAAGCGAACGCAGTGTATATTTGAAAGTCTGACAAATTATTTTGTATATTTGGTTTGGTGTAACTGTGCCCTCTGGTGGCGTGACACCGCAGCGTGACACACACAAAGACAGACAGACATTTCTGCCTGGCTGACATAGTAAGTGCTCACTGCGTTCAAAATAATATATACTATAAATGGCAAGACATACTGATAATATACACTGTGAAGTTGTAGAGGTGACAACGACGTAGCCTTTGGAACAGAATATGAATGGATGTCTGGAGTGCAGACCTCCATTCATCTTTTAGTTAGTATATAAAATATGCTTTGGACGCACCTACTGTATATAGGAGAAAATATATTTTGAGTGACTGGCTAAAATATACATATATTTAGTATTTTTGTAGAAACTTACTTACACTTACTTACATTTCAGGGGTCCAATTTTGTTAATGATGAAGCAACACACAATACAAGTAAAATACAAACATACATATTTGCCATGAGGGCATCACAATTCCACCGCAGGCCATCGTGTCACAGATACGTTTGTGGATATGATGTGTTATTTTAGCTGAAGCCGTTTTCCTTCCCCTGGAGGCCTATCTATCAGAGGGAGAAAAGACCGGGGTGGTGATACAAGTCATGTCATCATGGTGGGGCGTGCTTAAATAACCTGGCAGGCTAAAATTAGGAGCCTTGTGTCCGTAGCATGGACACGATTCTGTCAGACTGCTAAGTCCCGGGATTAGGTTGGACTTCTTTGACTGCAACGCATTTCAAACAAATGAAAAACACTCTTGTCTTCTTGGCTGGGGGAGTCGATTACTAAATGCTTGGGTGTGGGTGCACTGTGTACTTAGAATGAATCAGCTGTGTGATCTGTGTCCTTCCGGACTGCCGGAACCCTGCCCTCGGCATAACACTTGGCCACACATGGATGATGGACACGCGCGCACATGCGCACACACTCACTCGCTCGCTCAGGGCAGGGGTCTCTGGCCCTGTCCTTCCCAAGGGAGACTTTAGATTCTAATGCTTATTTATACTTAGTCGCGCGGCTGTGTCGCACATAAAAAAATAGCAAATCTACATTAAACCCAAAACGTTGTAAGCATGTTCATCTGCTATGTTCAGTGCACAGCACAGTGTATATCATTCTCTTCCCTTAATGTAGCCCTGTGACATGGCTGACCTCACACCTCTGTCAACCGTCCACCCCACTCTCCAGCAAAACACTCCCACATATCAGCCAAAGGTGTCTCAGGCTTCATTCAGTGACAATTGAAGTCAAGTCAAGTCAAGTCACTTTTATTTACATAGAGCACATTTAAAAACAACAGGAATTGTTGGAATTGAAAGGGTTAAACTACTGCTGGGCTGCCCCTAAGTAGGTGGGGGGCAGTATTTATACATTTCACATAGCTGAGGTCTTATGTGTGGGGTAAAAGAAAGGGCAGTGTGCACAGCTGGGTTCTGTGGTGTATGGGCTTAGTTTCTGGGCTGGGCTGGGTTGATTGTTTACATATGCAGTGAAATTAAATCTAACATGGCGGCCATTTTGTGCCAAAGTGCCAGTGCCCCCCGCGGGGTAGCATTTCTTCTTTCCCAACCCACAAATATGACGTGAGCATAAAATGGCAGCTGTGTGAATATTGTCAATTGTGAGAGTGAGTTAAATAAAATACAATATTTTGTGGTTTACACATCTACCGTGTTGCAAGTACTGTATGTGACACAAAAACAACATTAGCTTCTTAATTGCGAGTTTTGAATAATGGGTAAAGATGGAGAAAACACTGTGCAGTTCTGGAGCTCAGCCAAGGCTGAGTTCAGTTGACCAAGCCTTTATCAGGGCTTGCTCGGCTGACTGCCAAATGCAACCTTAATATTATTATTAGTGACAGAATGGGGGATTCACACATTGTAAACAACATATGCTGAAATGCACTCACCTACTCTTTCTCCTTGTTCCATGCCTCACTATTCTGTACCTATCTATCTAAATAAATGCAAAAAAAAGTAAGAATCCAAAAATTACTTAAAATAAGAAACAATACATACTAGAGGAAAATACACAGGGTCACCAAATTCAGTAGGTTCAGACTCTGGGGAGCAGGATTGCTCTTAACAAGTGTTAAGAGCAATCCTGACAATCTGCCTATTACATTTTGAGCTGGTGCATGTGCCAATGGACCTTTTGGCCTAATGGTGGCACTACATGAAAGGTCCCCACTGATTTGGTAACCTCATGACCTTTCATTTAGTCACATGGACCATCATCTAGGCAGCCTGTACAAGGCAAATTCTATGATAATACAGCAGTAGTTTGTAGTTTTTGAGATATGTTGTTTAGGACCCATGTGACCACCCAACAGTACCATCCTTAGAGCCTGCTAGTAGGGCCAAAAATATCAATGTTTACATGGGCTCTTGGTACTTGGTACCATACATATGGTAGGGTACAAAAACAATTACCATTGAAAACCATGAGCAACGACATACTATAGTATGTCTAAAAACCTACCGTAACTATGTTTCTTCAAAGTGTTTACCTCCATTTTCTAATTATTGTCTTTCAGTTTTGCCCTCACTCTCCTTGCAGCATTACCTTCCTCCATCAAACTGTTGACAAAGCCTACATTCTTGCAGTTCAAACTGGCCTTGGTGAGTGTCTTTGACTTGCTTAGAGAACAGAACACCCATTCAGAACAACACAAAACTGTCAGATAAACATTTTGAAGAAGAAATATGAGGCACTGTCTTGAATTATGAGCTACTCACTCATCTACTTACAGCATATAGTTGCAAGAAAAGGAACCAAAAATGTGGGTAGTAATGTATTATAATAATAGGTTATTTTTCAATGTAATGTTTGTGATTTTCCCCTCAAGACATACACAATGTAATTAATTCTCAGGCACATGTACAGAATATCTAATTTCCGATATGACATGTTAGACAGGCCTGTTTGCATTTCTGTGCACTGTATGCTTATCACAGTCACTGTCTGACACAATGCCACACATCACACCATCATAGTGTTATTGTTATATTATATCATTATTGTGATCAAATTGTTAAAGCTCTCCCTAATTAAATTGCTTAATAGTAGTTACTTCCGACGTATCAATAAACTCAGCATTGCTTTCAGGTCAGTTCTTCCCTGGCTTTCTTCCTGTTCTCCTTCCAAGTCCATGAGAAGTCCATCCTGCTGCCTGCCCTGTGAGTAGAGAGCTGACAAATGTAACCTTAATGGGAGTCATATGCCCAATGAGTTAGATGAATGTGTCCCCTACTACCTAAAACATTTATTAAGATACCGCATATATAGAACGCCTGGAAACTGGTGCACATCTCTGTGTTCATGGCTTGAAGAGATCTGCATTTTGTCAACTTGACATCATACTTTTGCTGCTGTACTTCCACAGCTGCCAAGTAAAGATGTATTTATGTAGTCTAAGAGAGCTGCTAACTGAGGGGTTATGCCCTTCTGTCAACATGCCGAGAGCCACATGGACACAACAATGTGCAACCCCTTAGCTTCTATTTGTTCTGACTAATATGTGCTATTGTGTGTGTGCGTGCGTGTGTGTGTGTATCCGCATTTGAGTGTTTGTAGCATGCTCTCACCAGGCCATTTTTAACTTGGTGGACTGCATGCTACTATTATTTACACATCATGTGAACATGCAGACATGTGTGTTTCCTAAACATTTCCCTCGCCGTAACCTGATAAAAGCGTTTGGCGGATCATGGTGGAGTAAGTTTAGTTTAATGCAACGTTTGACAGTGCAGGACTTTGGTTCCCAGATCTGGGCTCATCTATTAATCTAGATTAGGGTTAGATTGCCGCTTTATTAACTATTGAGTTATATCTCCCACCTGTTCCGCCTGAATCAATCAGTAATGCATGTCCAGGGATTAGGAAAGAATGGCAGGCGGCAGCTCAGGGTGTTGTTTGCGGAGGATCAATTATTGGGCTGTAACAGGATCGCCAAAGTGCACTGGCTGTAATTATGTGCTCAGGGACCAGTGGAAAGTGCTCCCCTTGGATTGCAACGCAGAGATGGCCGGCTAGCACTGATGCAAGGAGCCAGGTTTATTTAACGTGCATACAGTATACAGCAGGTGTGCAATTCACACGCGCGAATACATAACACTTCATGTACAGTAATTCTTATCGGACATTGATAGAAATAAGGCTCTTGGATGTGTCCCAAACATTATTCAGATTTTGTGCGATTCAACCTTTCACACAAGTTATTGACTTGTAGGTTTTTAATGTTGAGACTCAAATATGTTTCTATAAATCTGTCTCTTAAAGTTGTGGCATCTCAGGTTGATGTGGAGATAAAGCCTGTCTCGAATAAACATTTAGTCATCTCCTTCTTGAATCACATGGTAAAAGTCAGGGTCTTTACTGGATATTTAACAGTATAACATTCATTCCAGTACAGTATCCATATTAAACTGTCTCTGGATTGTCACGACAGGACCCAATAACAGTTTGTGGGTGATTCCAAGGGTTCAAATCCAGCTTGCTGCATGTTGGCACACATCTTACAAATTACAAATATCATCTTCTTTAGTAATATTGTTAAAAACATTTTTTCCCAGGCCTGTCTGCCTCCTGTTGAATGACCTTCCCTTAGTCGCCATTTGGTTCCTGCAGGTCTCTACATTCAGGTAAGGATATGCTGAAAAAATATCAGCATTAACACAATCTGTGCTGAAACGAGATCATCTCGTGAATAGCTATTGTACCCCACTGTGCGGCAAAACAAAGTCTCTCAAAGACTCTTTTAGCAGGTAAACAAACAAACAAAGCTGATTCAGACAATATATAGAACATCACAAAAACGTTACATCATGTTACTGTTGAGAAAAGCTTTCCCCACCTCCAGAAAGACAGTTCAGTTAGGTCCTCCTAATGCTTTAGTAGTCAGTCCATCAACTGTTTTCTAAAACTACTATTATATAAGATTACGCTTACTACAGACACACCCTCAGTCTTGCTTTGACTGGCGTGTGGCATGCAGAAGATGCACTTTCTCCCTCTCTCCATACACCAGCTGTTGATAAATTCTTCCGGCAGCACTAATTGTTGTGCGCGTGGTTTAGTATAAGGATATAAGATAAGTATCCGTGGATTACACAGCATAGTCCGCATGCCTGCTTTCTCTATGCATGCGTTGTATGAGGACACCAGGTCATTTTGTTGTAGCAGCTTCTCGGTACAGTCTGACAAAGACCGCTCCGTAATCTGCATCCACTACTCCCTCCATCATTTAAAAAGAATAAAAAATACATCTTTTGTTAGTGTGTAATTGGTCGAATGACTGCTCATGCACAACAATTGTAAAGGGCACATAATGCACTCAGTCTGTTGAATTGATGAAGTATGTATTTCTAAAATGTCAAACATTTATCTCCTGAATGGAGGCGATTTTGTCGTACTTAGAATGAGGATCACTGGTTCTATTGTGGACGGTTAGTTTTTTATGGGCTAAGGAAATATGTAATTTGCAAAGAGTCAACTGTTGTTCTTGTCCCTCTACGATAAGATAAGCTGAACACGAGATTCATCCCTGCCTGGGAAACAGGGAGAAGACTTGTTGGACCACATTACCATGTGTACTGAACTGAATGTACTGTATATAATAGAGCTATGTAAAAACCACAGTAATTTCTTGTATTGCTTTTTTGTACTGATGTCTACAATGATATCTGATCAATCAAGCAACAACACAGAATGTTCCTTGAAGCTTTGTGAGACCTTAATCTAGACAGAAGACTTCAGGTGTTTCAAGTCCCTTTCGATATAGTAACCAATTAAGACATTGTTGTACAATGGTGTCACGCAGCAGAAATACAAGCTCTGAACACATTGCGAAAGCTCATAGATCTGCTATGTAACACATCGGCATAGGAATATACACACCGGCTTGGCGGCACTGAATTATACCAAAATACCTTTTGGTATAATTAAATTAACGACATGGCCAAATATAACGGCAGGGTTCATATGTGTTGCCAAACCGTATAAATGCTATTGTTTGCCTGTTTCTGTGTATAGCATGCTGCCTCTGCTTCTGAAGGATGGCCTGCTGATACCATACATAGTGACGTCGCTGGGCTTCCTGGTGTTCAGCACCTACCTGCTGTCTGCGCTGCAGCGCTGCACTGAAGACCAGCTCAGACTAGGGGCCTACCACAAGCTGCTGTTCTTCCTACCCACGCTCGATATGGCCGCCATAACGAAATGGAAGGTAATTCTCGAAGTATAGAGGGTATGCGCGTGACATTATCATCATACCAGGAAGTTATCTGGGAACGCCTACTGAGTAGCAAAAAAATACTTTTCTGGCCTTGACAGCCCATACATTAAACAGAAAAGTCCTATCTGATAGCATTAAACCACGTTAAACGACATTAAACTCTTCATTTTAAAATAAATCAAATAGTTGCTGAGTGTTGTGCAGTCAGTGGTTTATCAAAACTACGACACCACAGTACACGTACTTGACGCGACACGATGCCAGCGGCCGGTTTGTATCATTTCGCAGGTTTGTTTTCAAAACCAAAAGGCACAGTCCTATCGGGACGCGATGACAGCCAACCTAAAGCACAGACTGGATAGTTCGTTCAAGCTGCGAGTTGACATCTACATATTATAGGCGGGGTGCTGTTCTCTTGGACTCCAGGTGGCACACATACTGTCAGAGTGGCACTTGACCTAAATTGCATGGGTGCGAGAAGATACCTCCAACTGTATAAATAAAGATCATGCGGCGCTGTAAGCTGTGTAAGCTGTCCGGGGATAAAAGCCCCTGCGAGCCAAAGAATTATTTATCACTTATTTAGGTTTCCGCAACGTCTCAAGGTGCTGCACCCGCGGCTCTCCTTAGCGACATGGGCACCGATAGAGTGTCAGAACTTAGGAGAAGACGTCTTTTTATAGCGCGTACCATTAACACAGGTTTGCCTAGATATATTTATTTACACAAGCGGCATAAATAACGAGCGCCCAGTGACGGTGATTGGGTTTCGCTCCGGGGAGGGTGGGCAGCAGTGCAAAAAGGTGCTTACTCCCACCTACTGTAGGACACTTGCTGATCCCTAGGGGCCGTCGATTCCCAAATAGACACATGAATGTTGATCCCACTCCCATCAGCAGCTCTCTGATGGCCGCTCTGTAGCTGGGCGAGAAGAGATTTTGTACGCGCATATATAACTTGTTCCACAACAGATCTGCTGCTCAACAGTGGTTGTATCACATTCACAAGTCACACTCAAGTCAGTCCTCATATGACAATTTTGGTATATCAGTCACAGAGTAAATACGCAATGTAATTTGTCAACTGTCTTGTTGATATTATCGTCCAATTTGTTCTCATATATGATTTCACTTTATATTTTACTTTGCATCATTCTGATTGAAATGATTACTGGGATAGAATACCAAGTCAAATAGAAATAAAAGTGCTTGATCCTTTCTATGACAATAATCTGCACTGCCAGACGATCTGGTGTTTCTGCCTATAAACCTACTTCTCCACAACCCAATATGAAATGCCACCCCTATGTCTTTACAACTGACTTCCTGTTCCATTTGCTGTTGCACAACAACAGCTTTGTTGTAGTGACCATTTGAGCATAAAGACTGAGCTGTGGATGCGACCATTGTGAAGTGACACTCTCTCTCTCTCTCTCTCTCTGTTCCAGTTCTACATCAGCATCGTTGCCATGGTTGCTTTGAGCTATGTGAGTGTAGCTCTAGTCCCTCCGGCCAGGCTTCCCGATTTGTTTCCTGTCTTGGTGTCCGTCTTCTCTTTTCTACACTTCCTGGGAATCTTTGTGTACTTCAACATCGTCCAGTTTAGTGGGCCACCCAGCAGAAAGAGCCAGAAGAAGACAAACTAACATCATGGTGCCGAAGGATTGGATGTGGCATACTACTAGATGTTTGGAACTAGTTTCAGATGATCACACAGAGATGTGTCGCTACAGACACGGATGCTTTCAGAAATGTCTTGAGATGCCCCCAGTAACACTGTAATTGGTTCTCTTGGTTAAAAACATGGTGATAAGTGATACAACTTCACACCTTGCACTGAAAAGTTGAGAATATTAAAACGTTTATGCGCACATAAAACCGCGATTTTCCATAGGAAAACAAAGGTTTTGCTGGTGATGCAATGTGTGTTGATGTGACTGCCCCCTTACTCCAGAGAATCTGTGGAAACCTGTGAGTTTCTCTCTGGTTTTCTGGTCTCTTCATTTTGTGTTGAATGGCCTTTGGGATACTTAAAGCTTAATTTATACTTAGTTGCACGATGGCATCAATTACTGAAAATAAGATGAAACAATGCTAGTTTGCTTTATTTTTTGGCAAGCAACACAGTTGTGCGATGAAGTATAAATTTGATTTAAACTCATGCCATTTTCTATCCCCAGCTAAAACCCTGCATTGTTGAAACAAAGATGAACACTTAAAATGGGACATGAAAGCTGTAATATAATTTGAAAGCAACAGATAGTAGATACTGGTCCAGTTTGAGGCAATAAAAACTGGGTTTAATAATAGATCAAAGCCATCCTCTTTAAATCCAGTTCTGAGAACAGTTATTTTCAGCCTCATATTTGTTCATGTGTGACTACTTGAAATTCAAACTTTGCCTTTGGGAGTTTTTTCTTTCTTTTACTTGGACCAACGTTCAACACACATCATTCTTGCTACAGTCTCAGTCATTATAGCATTGAGTTGCTTCACTCATGAACAAATTCTAAAAGCAAAAGGTGCTTACTCCATGGTGGAACTGGATTGAACCAGTGAGAGGACATGGGCTTATTATGGTTAATGTCTAGTAGTATGCATCTAAGCAGTTACCAGTGCCACAAGGACCAACAGGACTCAGTCAATATTTTATTGTCAATTACTTTTTTTCAATTATGTGTCTTTTGTACCTTCAATAAATGTTCTTTTGTACAAATGTGTTTTTCTAAAAAAAAAAAAAGAACGTTCAGACTACTTGAAATGTACATCAGATTTATTGCTACACTATAGAATAGTTTGTTTTGAATCAACTTCATAGAAACTGAACTCCATAATAAAACCGTCCAAGACTCCATCTTGCAGTCGGCTAAATAAATCACAAGTGTGGTAGAGAGCAGATACACTGGTAATAATTACACAAACTGTATGCCTCAAGACTTTTATTCAACATCATTAAATATTCATTACAACCCACAGACAGTGTGAGGGTTCAACACAAAAAGAACGGTGCATTTCAAACAGGACCTGCGACCGGGCAAGCCTTAAAAAGAGATGACAGAAGGTGACATCTGAACATAATGCCATAAAGTTGAAATACCACAGGAAAAAAAAGGTACAAGCAATCTCTCCCTCCTCTCCCTACGAGTTAATGATGGACATTAAAAAAAATCCATTACAACTATAAATGTTATCGGGTCAGTGAGGGCTGCATGTGTATCTGCGGCTGCAGGCTTCGCCCGTGGCCAGTAATGGAGCAGAGGGAATGGAAGGAAACCCAGCCAAGACTTACAATTACTACAGGATATGGACAAGGAGTCAAGAAGGACTGTCCATTATTTGGAAAAAAACATTATCTATACATGGAGAGCTCCTGATGAAGCTCACGGCAAAACGGCGGCATGCTAATAAATAAGCTGATGATGCAGTAAGTTGTCCGTCTCTGTTCCCTGGAGTGTGCAGCCCCTTCCTTGGAAGGTATATTCACCTTTTTTGAAATGGATATAGATATATTTCATATTATAATGCTAGGTCATTCTTATGCCATCTATGACATGCACATTATTACACAGATATCACCAGCCAGGGTTCGAATTGCTGGCGGTAATCTATGCCTCTGCTTTTGATATCCCTCCTCCGGTTATTCATCGTTAGCATCAATAAGTGTTTTTTTTTAATCTTTGCTACTGACCAAACTGAATTTAATTTGAATGAAATTGAATGTCCCGCCAAATTTACGAAACTTTTTTTTAAAAAATAGAATATTTAATGAACTGTCATTTTTGCAAAATATAATGTGTGAGTAATGACTGTACTGTTCCTGTATCTTGCAAAGAGTAAGATTACACCATGCTGGAGCAGTTATGTACAAAATAATAACCAATTAATAATAGGAAAAGTGATAACAAGCATCTTAAATCGGTCCACAGTGGCCTTGTTTATATTCACATGGGTGTGAACCGAGGTTGGTATGCCACTTTTGGGAACATGCGACCTGTGGGGGAAAAGAATATCTTTGTTTAAAAAAAAAAACGTTTTAGTTTTTTTTAATTCAATTGTGACTCAAGAGATGATCTTGCAATGGGCATTGGTCTACTTGAGGGTCAGTATAAGTACTATTTCAGTGAGCATTTGCACAATAACCCTTAGTACTGTATGTACTTTCTTTTTTAAATTAGACTTTTCCACTTACAACCTGAATTAAAATCTTGTCATGCAGGAACTCATGCTCAATAAATAATGTCTATTCAAGACATAAAAGCATGTTGATTTCCCTGTGGCTGAGGCGTATTTAGGGTTGTGAATTCTGTAGCAGCGCGATACGAGAACACCAAGGGTCCTCCCAGTAGCCAGGGGGGCCTGTATGAAAATATTAGTTTTGTTTATGGGTGGACTGGCTTTGTCCTTCACGTGGCCTCTAAGGGTGATAAAGTGACAGTTATATGATCCACCTTGGGCAGAAATAGGAAATGTTGCCGTGAACACCAGCTGTTGCTTAGGTCGACTTGGGCATGGGAAGGGGCCTCGGCCTTCCCAGGCACTGCCAAATAAAGAGACTACCGTGATGCGTAAACGTGTCAGTGTGTATGTGAGAAGAGTATTTGACTCTCTCTCTGCCTCTCACATCTCGCTCTTGTTTTCTTAGTTTTCAAAAGGTGTGAAACTACTCGGCTGCGGAAGATTGCATAGTATGAGCCCTAATGGGGATGAGGGTTGCCGCCTGGAAGAACATTATTTTCACAGCGTTGCAGCGTAGTGCTTATTGTAGAATCAACATTTGTCAGCTGCGAGGCAGAGGCTCCACCAGATAGACGCAGCTCAATGTAAATGTGTCCAAGGCTGTGCTTTTGCTGCATTTGACACCCCCCCCACCCCCCTCCCCCTCCTCTTCCG
>OOFJ01106553.1:0-15248 GCA_900323375.1 Benthosema glaciale
GAGAGAGAGAGAGAGAGAGAGAGAGAGAGAGAGAGAGGGAGAGTATAGGGCCGTCTCCATGTGCCTCACAGAGTAATGCATGGTGTACCATACAATGTACCCTTCATGCTCCGTGAGGCATGCTCCAACAGCAGGGCAATGCCCACTCACTGTAACCAGCTGTCACTCAATCTCCTAGCTGGGAAGATTTGGCAATTTGGAAGACATTTCAATTGTGATTGTGAAAATATCATATCTATAAGCTCACAGCGTGTCTGGATGCGACGTGTTGTGAGCTTGTAACCTGGAGGAAACCAGGGCAGATTCGTCTGGCACGCCTCGGTTTGAATTACATTCCTTTCACAAAATCACACACCCCGAGTTGTGGGTGACCAATCAGAGTAATATCTACACAGTGATATCAGTCTGGTGTAGTCCAGTAGTCTGGAGGACATTGATATGAATGTGAATATGAATGTGATATGAATTGATATGAATGTTTGAGAACCACTGGTCTCTATCTCTGATAGATATCTGGCATCTCTGTCCCCAGTCCCCACAAAAGTAGACAAATCACAGCACCAAACTCTGCTATGGGTTTACAGAGAATGCCATATGCTGTCAATGTTATCGTAGCACACAAAGTGATATGCAAGCATTCTTGAAGATACGCTATATCACTTTTTTTTAATTGACCTTATTAGCAGCTTTAGGAAACAGTATAGCAGTTATTGGCAGCAAATCTAGGCAAAAAAGTATAACACAACCCCCCACCGGGGGGTTTGTTTCCATTGTAGTCCTTTACTCCTTTGTAGTCAATTCGTCAAGACATAAAATACATACATTACATACAGTGTCACACACTAAAAGCAATTCTATATAGGCTATTATTTTAGGGGTGGGATGGGGTGTTGTGGTGGGTGATTCCTTCCATAGAGCTTGCTGAGGGAATACGTTCTACATGTCTGCATTTGATGCATCGCATTCACATGCTGGGAAAACACTGCTACACTTTCTTTAAAGTGCATCACAAGTCAGACTCAGCAGAGAGAGAGAGAGAGAGAGAGATAAACACAGCATAAGCAACATTTTCTCAATGTTTCCTAGTAGTAGAAAGTATTGTGAAGGTTGAATTCACTTTTTTGCAAGTAGAAATATATCCGGGCCTTACAGGGTTAAAGGACACCCAGGGTTCATGTTTTAGGCTGTTGTTGACACTCGCTAACATTTCTGCACCTTAAGTTCAACGCACTTGGTGCATTTCTAGATAACCCCTAACATCTGTTGCTATGCTCACACACTTTACTGTATCTTATCTCGGGTATGTGTGAATATAGATATTTTTTGTTTCTTCTTCTTTCTGTTGTTCTATGGAAATAACGATACGAAATTACGAACTATGCACAACTAAATTACACCCACTATTTTACCTTGTAAATCTGGGATCTGACAATAAAGCTGATTCTGATTCTAAAAAGGTGAATAAGAACTCTAGCTGCAGCAAGGGGACAGGCAGAGAAGGACAACTTGGGGGACTGCAATCCCTGCCCTGCATCAATAACAATTGCTCTTGATTGTGCCCGTGACTTCTTCAGCTCAAAAGTCAACGGTAAGCCTATGCCATACTGACATACTGTGGCATGCTAATGGCCTTTTGGTATTCTCCAGACTGGAGAAGGGTACGTGGCATCATGCCCACAGTGGAGAGATTGGTTGGATTTTCATCACAACCTTTAAGAGCAGGGCGCTCTGCCACAGTGATGTCACGCACGGATTATAAAATGGTAAATGGTGCATTTATGTAGCGCCTTTATCCATGCATTCACCCATTCACACACCGACGGTAGAGGAAACCATGCAAGGCACCAACCTGAACATCGGGAGCAATTAGGGGTTCAGAGACTTGCACAAGGACACTTCGACACTAACTCTGGGGGAGTGCGGGTTCGAGCTAGGGAACCATCCGATCACTCGATCTACCCCTGAGCAACTGCCGAACCATTATTTATGGCTTGTGCCAGCCATGTGTGCACAGGTACAGGGGCCCTGCAGTTTGGTGGGTTTGGGTTCAGAGTAGACCGCCCCATCCAACAAGCTTTGACTTGGACCATTGTTGCCTGTTGCCTGAACAGATTGGACCATTGTTGCCTGTTTTTTGAGGGCCACTAGCCTCTCCTATGCCCAGCTTTGTGTGTACCCCATAAATAGTGATGATTTGATTGTCTGAGCACGGAATGTGAGGATAAAAATCACAACTGTGTGAAGTGAGGGGCGCTCTTATCATCGTACATCATCCATTCATTATTGTCAAAGGGATTGTCTTTGTGTAGGACAACAATAACCCAAAGTGCTCGTCTACATATGACGTAAATTTTGTGCAGGGCGGAAATCTACACTCATAGCTGACACCAAAAGTGATTGGCCGGAAAGTGATGATGTATGATGATAAGAGCACCGCTCACTTCACACAAGTGTAATTTTTCGTTAATAAGCTGCATCCAACACATCTACTTCAATTTCCGTCTGCCTTACCCGTCAGGGGTGAACGTGAGCCTTATTTGCGATTTTGTGCACAGGGCCTATTTTCACTTGAATCTGTCCATGAGTGGCATACTCATGTATCGCATGTACTCATGTACTCATGTATCGCAATCAGAACTGCAGAGTCGCTCCCAATATTCCGCCACAGTCTGAAAACGCACCTCTTCAGACTCCATATTAGCCCATAGCAGTAGCACTTGCCCTAGCCTCGACCTCCTAGAGGCATAAGCAAAGGCTCGACTTAGATAACATTCTTATGTAGACCCAGATAGCAGTTTATGTAGACCTATAGCATTTCATGTAAACATAGCACTATTTAGTATATAGTTATATATGCATATTATAATTAGTATTTGTATAATTAATTTCAACTGTTACGTCCTTAGCTCATGTATGTTTCATAATAACTACTTTGTATATGTATGTATTAACATGTTTTTTCTCTTGTTCATGCTTATGTAAGTCGCTCTGGATTAAGAGCGTCTGTTAAATGCCTAACTTGTAATTGTAATTGTATACTGGTCATTTCCACCGGAAGAAGTTGGTAATGCCATATTTGATTAATTTTGCTCCTATATGCCACAAAAATGTTAAACAGCCTACCAACAGTCGTAAAGGAATGTGAATCCCTTCAAAACCGCTCTCAAAGAGCACGTAACAGGTGGCTGCAATTCGAAACTGGCCCCAGTAAAAAAGTAATAGTCCCCCTTAGTATATGTTTTCTTTTGATTTCTAACTGTTTATGATGTTTTTGCAATGTGCAAAAACATCTAATACCGAACCCGACCCTATCATTGTAATAAGTAACGCAGCGTTACTTAGATCATTAATTGGTAAAATGATGATGTTTTTTTACAGTAATTACAGTAATGTGTTACTATAATAAGTAACGTGTTACTTCCCAACACTATAGTCTCTCTCACTCACTCTCTCACACAACGCCTGAAGAAGTGATAGTTCTGATAGTCCGAGGTCGCCCTTCAGAAAAGTCTCCGCTTCCAAAGATTACACAAATCTCCTGACAAAGCGCCCCTGCAAGTGGGAGTCGTGATCCCCTTCTGTAGATTACTGTAACAAGCGCCCGGCCAACCAACTACTGAGCAGATGAGAGTATAGTCCAATCTCAACATCAGGAGGAGAGCAGGGGAAAAGACGGGAAAAAGAAAACCTGGGAGAGGGAAGTGGGGGATTTGAAAAGTGTCCCTCATTTCTCCCCTCCATGTGATATCAGACAGTTGGCAGAAAGGGCTTAGAGAATGAAACTGTAGAGGGCAGGCCCAGAGAGATAAATATCTATAGTATGGTATTAATATGCAATGTTGTATTTAGGTGGGTCCCATCATGGAGGGGATATTCAATGGGCAGAAAGTAGTCAATATAAAGCCGGACGATATAATTTGGTATATGAACGTTTGTTTGGTATAAACGTTTGTTATTCTCTATTTTAGGCAATTTTGTGAAATTAAACACATTGTAATTCTCTATGCTCTGCGCAGTACAAAATAAATGTGAACTGCATACTAATTATGTAGTTTTATATGCTGGCAACACTGACAATAAGTTAACTGAATTCTTGTTCTATAATTATGAAAGACCTACTTGAATGTAACTATGACAACAAGCGTTCCATCTATGAGAGTTACTGGGAGAAATTATTAAGTCAAGTAAAGTAAGCAACGCGTTGTGAGTTTGTAGAGATTTTAACACAAATTGTGTGTGTGTGTGGGGGGGAGGGGGGCACAAAAGATTTTCTGAAGGGGGTCCAGCAGCCAAATACATATTAGCGTGGGGGTCCTTTTACATGATAAAGTTTGAATAACACTGCCATATGATTTTCTCTGTTCATATTAAAATACCGGTACATAACAATATAAATCATACTTCATTATGTTTCATAAGCCATAGCCGGGCCCACTGAGATTAGGTGTCCTGTTAAGTGACATTCATTAATTATCTCTCCTGCGTGTGAGTTTAGTGAGGTTCTGTGTGCAGGCCAGCTTTTCGGCCCTAGCTCTGCCTCCAATCAAACCCCTATCACAACTCCAGTCATAATAATAATGTCTTCATCTCAGGCCACTCATTAATCATCAGGAGCAATACATCTCATTCAGTGTGTTTTCACAGTCAGGCATTGAATGACAACTAAGATCACATCACTCGCGTACTGTGATGCAATGGAAGGCCCGCTGCTGGGTTAATTCTGTCCTCACAGTGTGGTGTTGAAACATTAACATGAAATAAGGTGATTGATTACAGGATCTACCGCTGTGAGGGCTGCATGTGTCTGCATGCTATACTGACATCTGATATGCTTTTTAGCCACCAGTTTGTAATGACTGAATATAGGAAAAACAACTGGAGAGTTAAATTAATTGGCTGATTGACAGGGGTGGACCGCACAGCCACCAAGAAGACTGGGCCTGAATCAGATCTGTGCCACATCCAGATTGGAATCTGATTTGATTATCACTTTCCCTACAATCTACAAGTTACTCAAGTGAATTAATTGTAGAACACTTTGATTGCGATTCGCCTGAGTTATGTTGTTTAATCCACGTTTTTAATCAGTTTTAAGTCATAAGGGCAATCTACCGGACAGAACGGGATATGAGACACATTTTGATGATGTCATCTCAAAAAGGTCAGTCGCGCCGGCATGCAAAGGCTTATGGGAAATTGAGTCCCTATTGTTTACAATGGGGAACCTAACGTTGCAGGATCGCCTCTATGGAATTCCCAACTATGGTTACGACATGAAGCCATGCCCCCCGCGCCTGATTGGTCGGTGTAAAACTGTCATGGCGGCTAGCCGCCCGCCGACTAACCCTAACCCAAACCCCAAAACCTAATCCCTAACCAAAAGCATGTCAACCCATTTGCGGTTTTAGGGTTAGGTTTTGGGGTTTGGGTTAGGGTTAGTCTATTACTATCGCTACCCCAAACTCCTAACCTGACCTTAACCGCAAGCAGGTTGCAACGCTGTTGTTATTGTGGCGGCGCCATGACAGCTTGACCAGTTTTACACCGACCAATCAGGCACGGGGGCGTGGCTTCATGTCAGCAAATAAGTTCTTATGGTAGTTGGGAAAAGTCTTCAAGCTGCAGGATCAGCAGCGTGCTGGCCGGACAGTTGTTGTGATCGGAAACTTTGGAATATGTTTCAACACTACGACGAGTGGTTACACCATTTTAAAGTGGATTTTCATGGTAACTTTAAACATAGGCAGTCTATCCTGAAACACACTGGTATAATCCCAGCAATAAAACTGTTATCTAAGTCTAAACACAAACAAGTCACATGGAATCCGATTTTTACAAATGTGACTTGAGCTACATTCAGAGGTGGTTTCAAATCTGATTTCAGGAGATCTCTCAGTCTGAATGCAGTAACCTGATCTAAATCGGATTCCATGTGACTTGTTTGTGTTTAGACTTATTTAAACAAAATCGTATTCCAATCTCCATGTTTCAAAACACAGATCTGTGACTTTTGTATACCAATCTGACTTTTGCATGCCAATCTGATCTGGTCACTTGTGACCAGATCAGATTGGTCACAAGTGTGTCGTGTGAACGGTATCAGATTTGAGAAATAAATCACATTTGAAGCGGATTTGACTGGATGTGACTGCAGTCTAAATGGGGTCTATGGCAGGAGTCATGTGATAATTTGTCACGTTCCTTTCAGGTAGAGTGCAGTGCAGGCTCTCTGTCAGCTAAAAGCGAAGCAGGAAAGAGTTTCTGAGATTCTAGAGGCAGTGTGATGGTTTGTATTTTAATATTTTTATTAATTTTTTAAAAGTGTGATGGTTTGATTGCATGGTAGCAGCCCTTGGGTGGTGTGGCATTGTAGGAGGTGCCTCGGAGTTTAGCCCACAAGACTCAAGGGAGTGAGCAATCAGCGTGCAGTCATCGGCATACTGGAGTTCGCAGTTTTGGAGGGCAGTGGTCTTGGTGGATGCCTGGAGGTTTCCATTCAGGCGGAAACTAATGCCGACTCCATCCGTGCAATGTTTGATGACTTAAAGGGATATTTAATTTTTCACACAACACTTCTGAATGGCAGAATTGGTGCAACATGACTCACAAGTCACAGAGTTGTGAGTCAGAAAATACATGTCTATATATCTCAAGCCTCAAGAGTGGCCGGGCTAATGAGCTGACCTGGGAAAAGGTTTGTATTTTGCTCACTGACTCACGGACTAGAATGAGGCCCCAGAGACAGGATGCTCTGCTGTCTTGCTGAACTTAATTCCTAGGAGCAAAACTCATAAGCACCAAGTCAGCTGCCTAAAGATATTATAGGGTATAGGCTAAGTACCTTTTTTATTCCCCATTATTTATTGTTGGCACTTTATTTCAGACAGAGACAGGCTGAAAGGAGGGGGGGAAAGGGGGAGAGTAAAGAGTTTAAGTCGGAGAGAAGAACTTTTGTAGCTTTATTCATTCCTTCTGCAACCAGATCTTATTGTAATGATGTTTAGGACACAAGAAACAGTACACAAGTATTCATGGTTTTAGTATTTCAAAGTGTCTGCGATGTCACAGGCACTGGTCCTTCCTCCCCCTCTCCACAAGGAGGAGCAGTGCACCAAAGCATTATGGTCAGTGTAGGAATTCCGTCATCCAGGCAAACCCTATAGTCATAACACACAGAGTACATACTTTTTCTGGCTATAGGGTGCAAATGTCAAATTGTGCTACTGTTATCTACTACAAATAGTACTATTAACATTGAGTGCAGTTTCTTCGGTGAAATGTCCCTTTAATTAACTCGACAGGGACTGTGTTTATGTGAACCCTGGCTATATATCTTCATACTGATGAAGCCTTAAATGCCTTTGACACTGTAACTCTACAACTGTGCTGTCCACACTGACATGCCCCATTATACACATTTACAAGAGTTATAGGTAGAGCTCACCCAGAGGGACGGCAAGGAACTGCTGTGACTTCTTCTTTGTCATGACTTATTCATCGGATTGTTGCTATGAGGACAAGTTCCTGCCTATTTATTGAGCAGTATACGGATCCCATCCCTTCTTTACTCCGTAGAAGGTACTTCATTATCATTATCAGCAATTCAATGTAGATTTACCACTAGGCTCCTGGTTGTAAAATGATGCTATAGCCTATAGGCTCCTGTGGAAGTCACACATCTGTCTGTGTGCAGTCAAACATCTTTAAGAAAAACAATGTTAAATTTGCAATGTCACAGAGAAATACTTCACAACAGTGTCAATGAGAATAGATTTTTGCCGTTAGGGGGTTATATTTGACGTGCAATAAAAGACCTGACTCCCAGTGTTGTCGTTTTCATTTGTCCACACACAACTCTGCTTTCAGTTTCCCATCCTTCTGGTACAATTTAATGGCCAATTTGTTGCAGAAAACCAAGCACCAGCTTGCTATTTGAATGATGATCTGACCACACAAACAGTTCAATAGGTAATTCTCACATACTGTAGATTCCCCCATGCCATCATAAACAGAATGTGTCCATGTACACATCGCAGACACATGAGCATTGTTTGATCTGAAGCATAACACATGGGATTTTTAGTACACCCCACAAAATGACTTATTTTTTTATAATTTATGAAGCCTCGCTCACATTCATGGAGATATTGTTTTTGTCGCATTCCTAAGCCAATAATGTGATGACTGGAGAGTGGAGACTGTTTGACTCGATACCCAGTCCCATCATCCATGTTCTGGGAAGGCTGCAGATCACAAGTTCACAACATTAGCTAGTTGAAGATCTATAGACAAAAAACGTTCTGTGTATCCTCCCAAGATTCCAACTCAGGTGCTTAATTGTAATTATGAGATAGATTTTTATAGGGGGTGGGAGGGTATGTGACCATAAATTCAAAACATTTCTGTACCCTTAAGTGTTGTTTTTCTAATACACTGTGTCATTAAAATGTAATCTATAGGCCTATAGCATCGATACCTGCAGGCTTAAATAGTCCTGTAGTATGAAATTCAACTTTGTTGCAAGAGTTTAGTGCTGAGCAAATTAGCATAATTAGCCAATTAATGGCAAATAAACGGTAACTTCTAGTTCTGAAAAATTGCTCAAAGGTCAGCAAAGAAGGTCACCAGTTGGAAACGTGTTGTACAGTATTTAATTACCTAAAACCACCACTAGAAAAACTCAACATCCAAAGCATACCCCTCTCTGTCCTGTTGGACTTTTTATTTGCCATTAATTGGCTAATTATGTGAATTATGTCAATTGCTTAACACTAAACCTTTACCACCAAATTTTAATTACATGCACTAGGCCCATAGATGACATTTCATAATAACTTTTAATAGAAAACATTTCTGGGCCCAAGAAAATACCAGTAGGTAATAGGTATGGTAAATTTTCTTTTCTTTGGGTGAAATCATTTGCCCAAAGCTGCTGACAGCTGGTCAGCAGGTGGCTTTGTGAATGTATGTACAAATGGACAATATTATAAAAGGTTTATAAGCCTTGATCATTTCCCACCCCAGGGGCTGCCAGACCAAATTAGTTGTTATAAAGCTTACAATTGTAGTCAAATAGACAGTGCTCAAGGGAAATAAGAGTGCTAAAGCAACAAAAATTCTAGTGCTTCCTCAGAAAAATGTAATGCATGGAAAAAGCGAATTAATTAAAATTAATTACATTATAACTCCAGATTGAAGTTATTCAATGTTCTATGGTCAATGTTAAAATGTTCATTGCGAACGCAGTGATTGCGAACGCAGTGGGCAACTTATGTCAGCCAGGCAGAAATGTCTGTGTGTGCGTGCGTGCGTGCGTGCGTGTGTGTGTCATGTTGCGGTGTCACGCCACCAGAGGGGGCAGTTACACCAAACCAAAATTACTGCGTTCGCTTCACACGTTCGCGCGTCTTACTTGTAATGTAAGTGTCAATTATCTAATGTAATCCTGGGCACTACACTCCCTCTGCCAACCTGGGGAGCGCAACGGACTGACCTCATGCTTCCTTCTATGCATGAGGAGTCCAATTTATTTTCACCTGACAGGGGGGAGTTTCCCTGTGTGGAACACGTTATTCCAACCAGTTCTTTTCCCTTCCATCAGGCGCCCCGGCTGGCCAGGGGGAGGCAGTATAGAGACCAGGATTACTGCATGATTTTGTGAGGGTATACCCTACAAGGGAAGGACATGCAAACTCCACACAGAAAGGCCCTTTTAATTGCCAACCCCACCTATAGAGTATGGGCACTGAATTGTAGCGTTGACATAATGCAGCATAATAAACTTTCATGCCATTCCATGGCACATTCTACGACATAAGCGTGGAATAAAAGTATTCCACTGATGAAGAGAACACTGCTGTTAGGTGCATGGAGGCCCATCCTTCTCGAGCAATGAGCAGAGAACTCAGTTATGTGCAACAATAGCAACGGGCGCTGCGGGGAATCCCACACACCCTCTATGAATTATGCATGGCCGTAGTTATCTATAGTATACAAAGGTAGCTTCATCCCCGCTGAGGATAGGATGCCTGCTGCTGACAGGGGGGGGCTGGGGGAGGGAAAGGAGAGCTTTAGAGCATGGGCTTTCAACTGGTGGTCCGTTAACTTATTGCCAGCTATTGCACATGGTACCAAACTTGACTGTCGATATATGAGAACAATAATAGCTGCAATATCTCTGTGAGTGTTTGTTTTTTTCCCTACACTGACATACCTGAAGTATAATTAAAGTACATATAGGGCAAGGTTACCAAGCCTCACGTTGCGATACTAATACCACTGTGTCTGCGTAGGCAATATGCATCGCAAAGGCAGATGAAGGCTGGCTTGCGCCAATACAGATGTACTTGCTGTATTAAAATGTCTCCATTTTAATTTCAGCAATTTATTGACATTAAACGAAAATATGCTTTTTGAAATTTGTACGTTTGAATACATATTTTTAAAAGCATTTACCCTTGTAAGTATTTTTTTTGATTGATTGATCATGAAATAAATAGCTTACAGCTTGTTTCCATGGTGATCCTTAATATGAGGTGTGTATTAAGTCATGTAGTGTGGTGACAAGTGTGTTGAAATGAAGAGCCATGCTTTTATTTTCTAGATAGTCAGTGCTCTATGTCATCATTAATTTGAATAACACATCAAAATGTCCAACATATTTTGATTGTCCACAAATATAACCTTTTCCCATCTTTTTAAATATTATCTCTCACATTGTTATAATGATCATAAGACTATCCTATCTCCCTCCCAGACTCACTCGCCAGAGTTTTAATGACTGTAGAATTGTGTGCAGGATGTAATTGGCCTACAAATGTGAGGAACTTAATTTATTTGACTTTTAATTAGTTTATTTTAAACCTCTCTCTCACACTCCAGTGCCAGTGATACTGATTACCCTCCGTTGTGCCAATTTTGGCCAACGGTGCCTGGTTGCTTATACCCCTGATATATACCTTCTGCAATACTATACAATAGATATAAATATAATTATAGGCACAGTTTTATGTAAACTATAATACCTACAATATATGTACAGCTTAACACATTCTGGGCGGGAACCCCAGTTGTTTTTTTAACCATTATGTTATGCTTTAGGTATTGAAAAATCTATCTACAAGCTCAGAGCTTGTAGAAGATCTGCTATTTTTGAAAAATCTGAAGAATGTGGTGCAACTGTTTAAGAGCGACCATTTTTACTCAAATATTTGCTTCTGGGAGGTCCCTGGAACTGTATATTTTCAGATTGGGGTCCGCAGCCAAATACAGATAATTCTGGGGCTCCATGACATTAAATAGTTTGAGCACCCTGACAGGGTTGTCAGGTCGAAATGGATAAAGTACTGTACATATTGATCCATGTTACTATTGATACTTTTATATGGCTACTGTTGAACATATTACATAGCCTACTATATGCCCATCTTAATGCGCTAGATTACACATCTTGCTACCTTATTGAAGCCCATACTTCGGCAGCCTGTATGTATATACGATACGGCCTACAAACCCAGAGCCAAGCTATTATCCAATCCGCTAGGTAACCATCCACTTTTCCACCATCACGTGTTTCCACTTCTCATAATCACAAAATATATGCCAATTTCCCCCGTGTTGTAGCTGTAGGGGGTGTGCAGGACCGCGCTTTGCTGTGGGCAAGGTTAGGCGGCCGCCTGGGGAGGCCCACACACAGTCAGGGCCACGCTTTGCTGTGGGCAATGTTAGGCCCCCTGGGGCCCCACATTGATTGATTGATTGAAAATTGTATTAATAGAGTGCGTGCGTGCGTGCGTGCGTGAGAACTACGGGAAATGGCTATGCCACGTGCAGAAAGTTGAGACTACAATTATGCACAGTGCCGATTGATTGTGTCGCAGGTGAGCTAACCCGCTGCCCGTCACTCCCAGGCACCTACTCCAATGCCACACATTCAAGGGTTGCTGCATGCTACCATGCAATCACATAATCAAACATACTTACATAGTACATAGTGCCTCTACAATCTCAGTCACTCTCTAGCTGACAAAGAGCCTGCACTCTGCCTGAAAGGAACGTGACAAATGGTAAATGGTGCATTTAGCGCTTTTATCCAAAGCACCTTACATAGGTTGTGTATTTTCACTCATTCACACATGCATTCATACACATATGGCAGAGGAAACCATGCAAGGCACCTTGGGAGCAATTAAGGGTTCACTTCACACTGCTTAAGAACACTACATTGGAGGAGCCCGGGATCGAACTGGGAACCTTGCGGTTGCCATCCGGCCACTCCACTCTCTATGCATATTTACAAGTAAGCACGTAAACGTGTGAACTGTGAAGCAAACGCAGTGTATTTGAAGTCTGTCAAAATTATTTTGTATATTTGGTTTGGTCTAACTGTGCCCTCTGGTGGCGAGTCAGCGCAGCGTGACACCACAGCTTGACGCCACAGCGTGACACACACAGACAGACAGATATGTTCTGCCTGGCTTATATAGTAAAGGCTCACTGCGAGAGAGTGTGTTCTCGCAGTGAACACTAGAGATAGTGTTCCATTCAACAGATGTAAACTGCAACTGGTTGCCGGAGGCATACAACCACAAGGCAGTATTTGTAGTAGTCCAGGCACTTTTAGCACCTGGCAAAAACTCTGCCACAGTCTCTTGTAATGGCTCATGATAATCTGGTATCGCTTGCCAGGTCGAGGGTGTGACAGTGGTTTCTTGCTGTACTTAAGTACATAAATGACCCAAAAATAGGGTAGGCATTATTTATTAGTGGATCATCTGACTCATATGGTTCTCCCTGGAGGTAAAACTATTATTTCCCTCCAGGATTCGATAATACTTTCCTGTTTTTCTTTAGCAGGGAGAAATACAAATGGGGTATCAATATCAATACAAACACAGCCATGCATTGCAGATAGAGATCACTTGTGCTGTTTATTGCTCTGTAATCACATTAGGCCTATACTTAATATGTTTTTTTTATATAAAAACTTTAGATTTGATGCATAATCATGTACAGTATACAATAGTCAACTTATAGAAAAATATTTGATGATACACCATCCAAACATGCCAAGGTGTACATGTAGATCAAGGTGATCATCACAGCTTGGACAGCTTAATAAGAAGGTTGTCATGCCCTTGGCTGACAGTAATTGCCAATTTGGCAATTTGCATGCATGTGTTTGTCAGGATGGCATGTTTAGGCAATCCTTAAATATACTCTGAAGCCCTGGTTTGACAAATCCACTGGTCCATCCACACCAAGGTATCTTAGTGAAGAGTTGTCGGAACCTTTTTAATGGCCATGTGTGTCAATGACAAATCAATAACATGCCACATGTATGATCTGCAGCCTGGTCAGTGCCCCATTGAATTCCATGAAAGTTAAGTAGGCATTTGAAGTGTGAAACAAAATAGGGAGGTACCTCTAGCCTTGGACTATCGGTTTGTGAGATTAGCTCCGGGGATGAACGGACGGACACACTCCTCTGACTTGCGGACCTGCTCATGTTCAAAAATAGCTGATCTACAACTTCCCAATGCAGACAACCGAACCAAATATAAAAGTAAATGTCAGTGTTTCATAGTTAGAATTCAGATATCAATGGAATTAGCATACTTATACTTGTCTTGACCAACTGTGTGTGTCTGGTGGTCAGTCTAACTATCCTCCAATTTTGCAGCGAGATATATACAACACTGTGGGTATGGGGGCGGATGGAGTTCGGCCATTCTGTCCCTCAGCCAGTGGTCCTTCCTTACCCCCACTAATCAGACATCAATGTGTTGTCTTTTCCCACATAACCCCCCTCTGTGGCACAGCTTCTTCACCAACAGCAAGCACCAGTGTACAGCATGCAGTATAAGTAATAAATAGGTCAACTGAGCTCCAAATAATATGCCGGCCGACTGCTGATGTTTGTATTGATTACAGTGCTGTCATCTGTCCGTCTCCATTTGAGTAGCATTTATTTAGTAAAGCTAGCGCCATTCAGATTAACCAAAACAATGTCAGCTCCAATTTATCTCTGTTCTGCTCTATTTTTTGCCGTTACGAGGCACATAGGGGGGAGATGCAATGGCATAGCTGCAGAACCGAAATGATTACATAGACCAGCCAAATTGATGGTTATGATGATGATGGATGATGTTGCAAAGAAAAAAATTAACATGTGAGTTCTGCCTGCATCCAGAATACAATGTAGAAGTAGACTGGAAATGGTGAATGGGTTCAGTCTCAATATATTTTTTATTCCTCTTTTGTTATGCCCATCCGCAAAATAAAATGAATACAATAAAATAAATGGAAAAGGTCATTGAAAAAGCATGCACGTAATAGGAGGACAGTATGAGTCACCAGAACCAACTGGACGTTGTGTGATTTTCAAATAATTTCCTGGCAAAGGTTTTTCCTTGGCCTCTAGGGAGAGTGCATTCAAGGTTTTACCCAGATCGGTGCAGTTATAGGTAAAAACACTAATCGGCCAGTTATAGGGCCACCATGAGGCTGATTTGAAAATGTTTCAAGTGGCATTTGTTCCTCGGCCTAGTGGGAATGTGCGTGCAAGATTTCACGGAAATCAGATGATGCGTTCATGATTTGTGGCATTTAGTTTGAAACGGAGCACTCCTGCGAACTTTGAAAGCCAAGCTTAGCCAATCGGGATGGAGTATGAGAAATCAAACAAACCTGTCTTGATCACATGACTATGGAGAGCATGTGTACGATGTTCATGAAATTTGGATAAAATTTTAAGGAGTAATATTAGAAAATGAGTTTTACATAGTTCACCAGGCCTCCTGGTGGCGCTATAACAGGCCCATGTGAAAACGTTTGAGTTTCACAGGCAGAGGTTCAGCTCTGGCATTGAGGGAGTGTGTGTGCAGAGTATGGCTGCGATCAAGCCAGTGGTGCCAGAGATTAGCTGTTAACAGACGGACACACACACGGACGGGCGGACGGACGGACACACACACGGACACACACACGGACAAAGGGCAAAACATAGTCTCTCCCCAGGCCTCCAAATATCTAAATACTGAATCGAGCAAATTAAACTTTCTGGGGTGTTCACAAAAGCTTGCATGAGTAGATGATAAAATGACCAATAACGTTTTTAGCTAATTATATATTACTTTGGTTCTATTCATATTGTAGTATTATTATTATTATTATTATTATTATTATTATTAATTACTGCTTGAATAATGTATTAATGTATTATTAGTTATCATAAATGAGGCGTTATT
>OOFJ01106559.1:0-12304 GCA_900323375.1 Benthosema glaciale
TGCATCTAATAAAGAAACTGGATTTGATAATCAGCCGAGACAGTCAATTTGCTAATAAGGGATTCTAATTAATTAATCAATGTGCATTTCAGGGAGCGAGCGGCATTGTCAAGAGCGGTCAAGTGCAGTTTGCTCTCACTCTCTCTTGCTCATTGCACACACACACACACACACACACACACACACACACACACACACACACACACACACACACACACACACACACACACACACACACACTGCAAATGGTATGTGTTTGTGAAGATGTGTATAAATCCTTCACCATGTCAGATGGGCACAGCTAAGGAAAGAAATACACAATGGAGCTGTTTGTTTTGCCCATAAAAGTATTGCTTATGGTCCATTGTAAAGACTAGAGAGGGAAAGTCTCTCCCTTGGACCACAACACAAAAGCTGTTCCGAGTTTTGTGTCTGTGCTCTCCGACTGTAAATGAGAGTATGTATATGTGAGCCTATAATCACACATAGCATCTAAAGTGGCTTCCAGTAAAGCACAATGTTTGATTCCCATTGTTTAGATCATAATAGCCACCACAGCCACTGGGTGCACGCTCAGACGTGTGTACCGCCCACTGTGAGGGAACACACTCCAGTGACTGCATTGTGCAGCAGGAATTCTCATTTGCAAACATTGCAAACAGATTACATCAACACACAACTTCAGAAAGGCCTTGAGATGCCGAGTGAGAGACCCAGTCTGACCAAAGCATTTTTTAGCCAGCCAGCAATCACTTTTGAAGAAATAACCAAACTCCCTGAAAACTGCTGGTCTGCAACAACTGTCAGTTATTTTGGAATTTGGATGCATTTTGCGGAGGTTTTCTGTCTATGCATATCATTTTAGTTACAGTAGCTGTCATTGGTATGGGTGTGTGACCGTACCATTCATTACTCTGTTACCCAATCGGTGTTAGTGTTCAGCTTGTTGTTAATGCACGGAGTGGTCATACTCTGGTGTTCCAGCTCTGTATTTGCCAAAGAATGCTGCTAAGTAAAAAGAAGTCTTTGCTCAGACCGACTGAGCTGAATCTTAAGCAGTGTTAAATAAAGACATTGGCTGAGTGATTCCAACAAATGTGTGAAAGTAAAATCCCCCAGTGTGTGTGATTTGAAGATTATTTTCCATAGACAAATGCTTAAGATTTATTTTCTTTTAAATCATTTGCTATTTTTAAATATTGTTGACACATACTTTGTCTCAAAAAATATTTCTTACTGCTAGAAATAAATTATCTTATAGATAGGCTATGAAAGGGCTTTCCCAGTACATGTCACTGGAACAATAGTATTAAAGGGGTTGAGAGATAGAGTACACCTGAAATGAACTTGAAACAATGACACATTATCTTAAAAATGTCCCACCTCTTAACCTCTCTCTCCCTTTCTGCAGAAGCTGGTGACTGAAAAATGAAATATGATAAGCTCATAACATTATTCTGTCAGTTGCCACACTGTACATGGGCCAATCTAATATAAGAGCAAATAAAACATCAACCACATTTTGTATATATTGTTTTCTTATGATTTGCAAGTAATTTACACACACTGAGTATGTCGGAATGTCCACAGGTGTATTTTGGTGATATAAAAAATAAAAAAGTAGAGCATTATAAGAGCACCATCCTTGGCATGCACATAGCAACAAACAATGTTAACAACAAATGAGTGTTTTGTTGTTTTGGTCAGCAAATGAAAGGGTAGTAGTAGGGTACAGTTACAGTTTTGTTATAAACAAAAAACAAAAAATATACTCAGAAACGAAAGTTGATGACAAGGTACAGTCCATATTGTTGGAATAATAACCTAATAATAGCCCAATGGCCTAATAATTCTCATTACTCTTATTATTCAGTTTATTTGTTTATTGTTTCATGCACCTGTCAGTGTTAGCCATAGCTCTTTGGGTGTGAGAAATGGGATTACAAATATTTTTTATTATTATTATTATTATGTTATTATATAACAGTCAACTTTGAAAACGGTTATAATCAGATAACTTTTAAGGCATTTTGGAGTTGGACAGAATGCTACCTTTTAGGTGGTTGAGTCAGAGGGGAACACATCCATATTATTTGAACCATATTCAATTCCAGTCCCAGGCTGTCATTTTTATACAGATCAATGAAAATAACTTACTTGCCCACTATTATGCTATTTAATTTTAAACAGATTTAGGCCTAACAGTAGACTGTCTCAATAGGCAGTGTGCTCTGCGTCTAAATCTGATTGGCCCATTTCCAGCCATGGGCAAACTCACCCTGATGTTTGATCTCTAGGGTCGGCTCCAGGCAGACCAAGCATTGTGTCCCAAACAATGAACCCCAGACCCACTGAACTATAAACATGTCCCTTTGGGGGCGTTTTCCTAGAATTCTGTGCAGGAGACACCCAGAGTCAGGAAACCTGGACCTGGTTTTTCCAAATTTAGAAACACAAATGCCTCCCTGCTGCTGTCTGGGCATTCAAGACTGTCTGTGTCCTTCTGTAATAGGGAAATAATGCTAATGGAATGTTGATAAAGCAACTGACTGCCACTCAAAATCAGGGTGGAGGTCTGTGTCTCTAGTTCAGGAAATGAACAGGCAGTTTTCTTTGATTGATTGAATATAGGAATTACCTCCCCATTCATTATATTAATGGTGCACACAAATGTGACAGTACATTGTCGTGTCCATTGAATATAAATATTTTCTATCAAAAGTGCTCCATCATGGCAGATCAGGCAATTACAACTAAGGCCCCTGGCCTGTGCGTGTGTGATGCAATCCTCACCCCTACCAGAGGTAGTCGCTAGTGAGATCTATCAGTGGGGAAAGCTACAGGCCTTCCTGTTCCACTGGCAGATCAGCTGACTCTGATGCTGCTGTCAGGAGACCTCACGAACTGTACTGAATGGCAACTATGAAAACGATCACACCATAAAAACGGCATAATATAATTCCGCGTAGAATTGTCACAATATTTTTTTATCCTGGTAAGTACAAGGTTGTTAAACAACATATTAACCACTCCATGTTAATATTTCTAGCAAAGCTAACAAGCTATAACGTCATGACTGTTGTGCTTTTCCTATTATTTTTGTGTTTGGCGCATAAATACCGTGTAATCTATACTATATACCTATAATATATAATATATAACATAACACACGGAGGTATTCGTGTCACAATGCTTGATAATTTGACACAGAATCAATGGGTATTGTTATTGACACTGTTATAACACCATCATGACATGTCTCAGGTCCATGCAACACCATATTGAAGACTGTATTCTATTCTGCCATCACAAGATGTTCAAGTTCATTCATTTTATGGTTTACTTAATTTGAACTTTTGAGAGCTTTACAACAGTTAAAAGGTTGCTTGATTGAAACCCTGCTTTTCTTGTGTCAGTACTATTTCTATTCCTAGGTGAGAGCTATATACTGTAACCATGACAGAGTTCTGGTTGATCTCAGCACCTGGAGAGAAGACCTGCCAGCAGACATGGGACAAAATGATGGTGGCCACCACACGCACCAACAACTTGTCCACAAACCACAAGTTCAACATCCCAGACCTCAAGGTTAGCATGAATTTGTGTAGCTTATTACAACCCTGCTATTACATAATACTGTGTAATATGAATGATGTAAAACAGGGGCGTCCACACTTTTTTCACTTGAGAGCTACAGTAGGCTACTTTCAAAATGCCAAGCTAAACGAGATCTACCCACCAAAAAAATTGTTATCCCATTGCTGTGATGTCAGGCCGTACTTTTTATACAAATAAGGTCCACAGAATGAGAGGCCTGCTCTCATTCTGTATAAATGAGAGCAGGCCTCTCATTCTGTGGACCTTAATTACCAAATGAATAGAAAAAACTATTAAAAAAAATAAAATAAAAGGTATGGCATGACATCACAGGTATAGTGGAGCTGATGTTACATAATAGAATGGTGAAAATGGGATAGTGGTGCTGATGTTACATAATAGAAGGGTGAAAATGGAATAGTATTTGTAATAAGAGTATTGCATTGTGGGTTTGAGCTGACAGACCTTTTCATGTCACTTTAATTCAAGTGATAGACTACATTTAGTGGCATGTCATGTGATCTACCTGCACAGCCTTTGTGATCTACTGGTAGATCACGATCTACCTTATGGGCACCCTGATGTAAAATGTAATAAATCAAATAAGATAACAGTATGTTCTTAACCCATTTAGACAGATTCTAAAACCTATCCTAATACATAGCAACTACTAATGAGACACAGGTAGCTCCTGAATGTATAGGTTACAAGTCTAAACGGGCATAAAGGTTTTTTAATTAGGGTACAAAATAATGCTTTTTCCAGCTGACCACTCACCTTCACGATTCCACCGTCAAGAGTAGGCTGTCTGCGTGAATGGGAAGTTGTTTTCAAATAAATATGACGCGTGCATCCTGATATGGTGGTTATGGCAATGCTTTCATCTGTTCAGTTGCTCAGCTAGGCTGTGCTGGCCTTTCCCCCCTGCGCTGCAAGGTGAAGCAACCCCACTGACCTGTCTGCCACATGGGGCTGTAATGTTCCCCTGGAACTGTTAGCAACGCATGAGGGGCTCCCAACAAAAGAGGCGCCATCCTAAGCACATATGGCCCCTGGATGTCACTGCGGGAGGATTTAAACCCCACAAGTCACTGTTTAAACACTGCCCGAATGAATTCAAAAAGACCCCAATCTCTGGACTTATGATCCAAAAGTGCTGATGTGTTTGAATTTTGTGCTCAAAACAGGTGGGGACACTAGATGTCTTGGTGGGACTGTCAGATGAGCTGGCCAAGCTAGACTCCTTTGTTGAAAGGTATGTTCAACATTTCAACTAGCCCAACCAATGCTAGATTCTTTTCGATGCTGATCTCGATTTCTTTTTGATTCCTTGTCCTAGTTCGATATTTTTAAGAATTAAGAAGCCACTCAAAATCAATTTGAAAAACTTATATTTGATTAAAGTTTCTAATTGAGAAGATTTTTTATAGATTAAAATAAAAGTATATATGTATGTGTCAAACCTATACAAAAAATAATGTTTAGTTAGCAGTAACAGATCAAGCAAATAAGTACATTTAAAATACACAAACTGAATGTTTAAAAAAAGAAAAAGAAAAAAAAAAAGATTATATGCCTACTATAACCTGTGTAGTCGTGCAGTTCTCTGATGTAGAGAGGTTACTGTTCCCTAATCGTTTTCCCTTGACCTTATTACAATGAGGAATTTCACACAGGACTGGGCCTCCTGGCCTTTCTGCAATTTTAGCAATTTACAGTTGGGTGAGACACCAGCATCTCTTTCTTTAGTCATATGTACGCCTGATGACTTAGGTGCCGCTGGTGTGTTTGAAGAAGTTATTTATAATCTTTTGGAAAAAAGCTAACGTCCAAAACTCACACATAGTCACTGACTGGCTGTGCCCTGCTTTGCTTCCTCTGTGGGCATTTCAGAGACTGTGAGAAAGGCCAATATTACAACATGGTTTCACTTCACAGTTTGCCAAGTTGTTTTTGAAAGTGCCTTGTTCAGAATCCGTAGATGGTGTACTAAATTACATCCACACCTTTTTTTATTGACCTAGGTTTATACACTATTCTAACTTATAATTCCTTTATTGTTCATTAAATAAACAGTAGTTGATCTCTTAAACAAAACACAATCATTTTGAAACTCTGCCAAACTCGCATACCGAACATTGACCTAGCCATTTTACTGTATGGATAAATTGTGGCACGCTGAAAACATAATTAAATAGATCTTTCCGTTGATTTGCCTGTCTGTAAGGTAGTTCTGCTTTGCTGGGCTGAACAGTGTACTGAAAATGTAGAACTATGACTGTATGATATATATTGAATTCCCTCAGCAGCAATGTGTGAGTCCTTTTGATGAGTGTGTGTGAGGTTCATGTGAGTTGTGCATCTTTGCAAACCTCTGCGTGTGTTTGCTTTGAGCTGAGGACGACTGTGTGGCTGCTCAGTGTGTGTGTGTGTGTGTGTGTGTGTGTCTCTCTCTCTCCCTGGTTGTTCAGTGTGTGCGCGAGGTGCGAGCATGTGTGTGTGTGTGTGTTCATTTGTGTACTCTTGTATGGTTTGTGCTATCTTGGAGTGTTTTGATGTGCCCTGACTGTTCACAGTGTGGTGAAGAAGGTTGCTCAGTACATGGCCGATGTGCTGGAGGACAGCCGAGACAAAGTACAGGAGAACCTGCTGGCCAATGGAGGTAGAATTATAGTTAAAAAATATATTATATTCAGTATTAGACTATTGAAGATTATCATCAAAGCAATTTAAACCTGGTGTCCCTAACTCATAACGTGCCACGATGTGAGCTTGTGGATAAGCTATTTTCATCACACAACGCCTTCATATAATTATGAATGATAGTATAAAGGTTTCATACTAGTGGATAAGACTTTGGTTGTGTATGAATTATAAAATGTAATAGATGCTGCATACTATTACAATTACACCCACACGCATTTTGCTGATTAATTTGATTTGTGAAAGTTATTTTGAAGGGCTATTGCAATGTGAAAGTTTAGTTGTTAGTTGCTGTTTAGTTGTTAATAGTATGGTTTACCACCGGAGGTAGTTGTTGATAGATTGTTACATGTTTCGTTGTCTTTTCCAGTTGATCTTGTAACCTACATCACAAGGTTCCAGTGGGACATGGCAAAATATCCCATCAAACAGTCACTCAAAAACATCTCTGAAATCATCTCAAAGGTATGCGTCTCATTTAATTAGAGAAATAAATGTTCAGTCATTTGAAATCTGGGGCCCATCTCACAAATCCAGTGCAGTTTGGTGCATATGCTAATGGTCAATGGCCTGTGTGCAAATTCAGATCAATTGCTAGGACAGAGAGAGGCATTTTGTTATTAATAGGTAGTTATACCATCGGAAAGCCCTTGTCCCTTCAGCCGTGTGACTGAGTCATTGAAAACACTGTTGCAACATTATCAGCCATTTCACAACTGCAATAAACTTCAGCTGTTCAAACCTCTGTTTTCCTTCTTTAATCAACCTTAACCTTATTTTTGGCAGCAAGTAACTCAGATTGACAATGACCTGAAGTCCCGAGCATCAGCATATAACAACCTTAAAGGAAATCTTCAAAACCTGGAAAGGAAGAATGCGTGAGTACTTCTCATGTTTGCGTGCGTGCGTGTGTGCGTGAGTGTGTGCGTGCATGCGTGGCTTGTGTAAAACTCACTACAAATGATTACAGACAAATCTGGTGTTTCTGAAATTTGATTCAATCTGCCACTCATCTTATTTTCCTCCCTGTTTCCGCTGCAGCTGTTCCATCAATGTGTTGCTCTGAGTAAAAATATGTTCTTTATCATGTGGCCTGCATATATAAAAGGGTTGATAACTGTCAATTATTTCCCTTAAAGAGCTAAAGCTTTCACTGCCTTTCTTTGTTGAATATGAGATACATTTGTGCTATTATAAGAGCATTGATTGTTGGTGGTTGTATTCATTCGTAAAGCATGTCAGAGAGTTAGAATAACTAACTAGGTTAGTAATGACCGTCAAACTCCTACTCCAAAATTAATTAAAAGCTGGTCAGTGTTGTTGACATGTATTCTTACAATATGTTTTTCTACCGCTAGGGGGAGCCTGTTAACTAGGAGTCTGGCTGACATTGTCAAGAAGGAAGACTTTGTACTTGACTCAGAGTACCTCATCACCATGCTGGTTGTTGTTCCAAAGTGAGTATCATTAATTATTTTTCTCCAATTAAAGTATTAGTAAAATTTTATGCAATCTCCACCTGTGTTTTCAAGGCTAGGATATGGGGACTGGCAGAAAACATATGAAACACTTGCAGAGATGGTGGTGCCCCGATCCACAAAGTAAGTTCCGCAAGGTATTATATTTTGAATAAACAATCTGAAAATGGCTTTGACAAATATTTCACATCAGTCTATTCATTTAGTGATGGCTCATTCATATTGAGTGATATTTATATTTGCGGTGAAAAATAGACCTTGTTTCAAAAAGTAATTGCATTACTTTGTCGCCACTTAATATTCTCAACTTCTGTGTGTATGTGCTCATAGCACAAACACCATTTTGAATTAATGCAAATTATAGAAACTCTGAACTTGACAGGCCTGCATCATTGAAATCGAAATCTATCAGTCAAATCTTTGCAGAATTGTGATAGGCTTAGATTTTTTACAGGGGCTAGTTCCGAATTGCAGCCATTATGTAAGAACCCTTTTAGAGTGGTTTTGAAGGAGAGTCACTGAAGTGTAGACAACTTTTTAAATGACTAATGTTATATCTATTGATTATGTAACTCACATATTATGTACATGTTATTGTCTATGATGCTTAAGACTTTTACTAAGTTATGACTACCATTAAGTTATGGTTTGTCGATGATAGAGCAACTATATTTAATGGGGATTCTTTTCATCCAGTCTCCTATTTGAGGACAACGATAGTGGACTGTTCAGTGTGACACTCTTCAGGAAGGCCCTTGATGACTTCAGACACAAGGCCAGAGAAAACAAGTAAGAGACACCATGCAGTTTGGTGACCTAATGGAAAACTTAACAACAATTGTAAAATATATCAGAACTTCCATGCATATATAAATTATTTAAAAATAACAGATTAGCAGGCTTGCTGGTTGAAGAAACTCAATGGATTTCAGTTTTATATTGCACATTAGATTGTTGTAATATGCAACGTGCCAAAACGAATCAATGTTGAATCTAGTATTGGTGTTTAAAACGGATTAGGATGGATGTTCAGATTATAATAGAAGCTGAACTTTGCTTTCTCCGTATTATTCCCATTCTTATTTACAGGTTCACAGTGAGAGACTTTCAGTACAACGAAGAGGAGTTGAAGGCTGACAAGGAGGAGATGACGCGGCTTTCTACAGACAAAAAGAAACAATTTGTAAGTGGGACAGGGTAACATTGTGTGAGGGTTATTTAGTTCATCTTTTTATACAGTATTAGAGGGAAATTGGAGTACTTTATTGGCTGTCTGGCATGTTAAGGTCATGACTCATCATGATATTATACTTGACATTGTATGAAAATCTGCTTTGAACTTTGGTATTGTTTTACGTTATGTTCTGTAACAATAATTGTTAATGTGTAGAATTTTAAAAAGCTATTAATGAAAAAGATGCAGTATATGGCCAAAGCCATAAAATGCCCTCATGGGTCAGTGACAGCCATAATAACATGGTTAGACAGTACAGGTGGATGGAATAAAGAGAAGTTCTTTCTAAGTAAACCCTAAATGCATTTCCCCATCTTTAGGGGCCACTTGTCCGATGGCTGAAAGTGAACTTCAGTGAGGCCTTCATCGCATGGATCCACATCAAGGCACTAAGGGTCTTTGTGGAGTCTGTTTTAAGGTATTAAGATCTTACATTACTTTTCAGAACCCATTCAGTCCAGAGTTTTGCTGCTAACGGAAAGATTCCACTGCCATATGAGTCTTTTCTACTTTTTTCTCCCCCCCCCACATAAACAAAGGTTTATTCAAAAGATGTAGATTGATGTTTTATGCTGTTCCATCAGGTATGGTTTACCAGTGAACTTCCAGGCCATGCTCCTGCAGCCCACCAAGAAGACCATGAAGAAGCTAAGGGAGGTCTGTAATGACCTGTACAAGCATCTGGACAGCAGTGCGGCAGCCATCATTGATGTGAGTGTTGACCATTAATGCAGTGAATTGAAAAAAATATTAAAATATATATATTCCACGTAACTCAGAATAAACCGATTTCCCGACAATGCGTTTCGCTTGATAATGTTTCGTAGAGACGACCTACACGACGTTCTATATACCAAATTAAAGCTCGATATTTGGCGATCACACAGCACTTCGCGAAATCTGAGCGAGTTCTGATTCAAAGAAAAGAGGAGTGTTTTGCGCAAAAAAATGCTGGTGAGGCTGGACCAAAATACCATTAAGGGACTTAGCAAGCACCATTTTAGGGCAGCAGCTGACTGGTGGGCCGCGTAACGGGTTTAGGTGGAGACGAAATTCGAGCCTGACGGCTCTCTCTCTACATCCTTCCAGTGGGGGCTCTTCACTGGGAGGTGAGTCAGTAGGATACAACAGCAGTGACAACAACTGACAACACATAAATGTGTGTGGGGATGAATCAATTGGCATACTGACTAAATTGGGGAGAAAATGGGTACAAAAATAGAGTATTTTACCATAGTGCTGCAATAAGTGATTTTTGACCAGCAGATGGCAGTGAGGGGGAGATTACCTGCATTTGGGTTGGGATGTTATTTGTCACATTTATTCATGTTGTCAATTCTGAATTTAATGCAAAATTGTGTTGTTCTTGCACACTCTCTCTTTCTGTCTTTGATCCTTGTGTACATATTAAAATGAAAATGTAGTAAATAATGCTATCAAGCTTAAATCAATGAACATATACAAAGCATGGCGACATTATACATACAGTAAACAATATACCATGGTTGTTAACATTACAACAATACAATAACAACATGACTTTCACAAACTGAAGTTCCACTGGTTATGCACTAGGATTAGGAAATGGCAAAGTGACACAGAGGGGTGTCAGTCTTTGATGTGTACTGTACTGCTGTCACCGGTGTTGTAGCCTCGGAAACCCAGACATTTTTATTTCCCCGGTGTTGCTGATCCTGACTGGAATGGAATCACAATTCATTTTCAATAAAATATAATTACATTTTTACATTTTATATTTTCTTTCTTTTCTAGTCGGCGATGGACATCCCAGGCTTAAACCTAAGCCAACAAGAGTATTATCCTTATGTCTACTACAAGATTGATTGCAACCTGTTGGACTTTAAGGTTTAATACCTTCTCCATTTTGTGATTATGTTGAGTGTAGATTAACTTGTGTTTTTTCCTGTGAAATGTTCTCCTCTTTCTTTGTGGTGTTTTCCACCTCCCTAACCCCACTCCATGTGTCAGCTCTGGCTCCTCCGATCTGCATGCTCATTCCTTGTGGTTTAAAAGGCACAAACAATAATCTGCCACTTTGATATACGAGTCACAGCAATTACATTCACAATGTTAATTACTTTGATGTTATTTTGTGTTTACAGTTATTTAAAAAAATAAATAACAGCTCAATCAAAGTAATAACTGATGACCTGAATTGAATTCTGAAACCGCTTGTCAATTTGGATTTACTTGGGTTTGAGAAGTGTGTATTTTTTTTTTACAGTCATTCTGCTTATGTGATTGTGCATATTGATGGCTACATCTTCCATAATGCTAACGGTACATCTGGTTGTTTTGCCCACACCAACCACATCTGGTATGTGTTTTCTGGGGTAGTGGTTCATCATGGGAGACATTGTGTATCAAAGATACAAAATGTTTGTGGGTATGTGTTGTTGTTTCTTGTTGTGAATATTTTATGTCAAAGAGAGAGATCTATCTGTATGAGTATTGTATATGTCATTGATTGACCAAAATAAAGACATTATGTTTCCCTCCCCAATTCCATGTACAATTAGTCATACATTTTATGTTATAGGCTACATTCTGTGTTTCCTAATTTTGTGTTTGTGTACAAACATGACATTGTACATGTGATATGCTTGTGAGAGAGGGAATGGATAAAAAAATGAGAGTAGGGGCTGTGTTTGTGCCAGAGAAAATTATCCATTCAGGCCTCATGATGAGTCATGGCCACTTGAAAAGCCTGAGGGATTTCAAAGAATGTTCCTTCGCTTGAAATCTACACGGCTCCAAGGAAAATACTTCCATTTCAACATCCTGTGACTGTTGACTTCTTCATCACAACAGCAGAGGGCATAAAACAACCAGAGTTTCAATCAGACTGGGCTTGAGTCAATAGGTTCGAGTGGCTTAATGCATTCTGCAAATGGTCCAGCACACCTCAGCGCAAACTATTGGTCATTTTGAAATGTAATGAATGACCAATAGTTTGTCATTAATGCTCATGGATGAATAATGTAGTCTACTTACTTGGCTCTTATATACTCCTTTACTGTCGAGTGTCCAAAAATATGGGACAAAATAGGAATTTGTATTTGTCTGGAATTTACTCATGGATCTGCATTATTTTAAATGCACAGCATATATATATATATATCTTACCACTAATGTAACAACAGGCAAATTGATTTAGACAATCATAGTGTATGTAGGCCTATGTAGTAGTGTTGTTGTAGTAGGCTATACATCTGTACACCTGTCACATAAAGATGAAATGAAGACTGGAAAATGCTGGAATATTATAGAT
>OOFJ01106568.1:0-14214 GCA_900323375.1 Benthosema glaciale
GGCTACATGTTCACGGGATGGTGGGTTCAAATCCCACTAATACTCTGAAACTTTACTTTGAAGAAAGAAGAAGATAAAAGCGCAAAGAGATCTAACACAGTCTGGCAAAGGCAGTGATGGTGGAGTGGATAGTTTGCTGATACCTGGATGTTTGCACTGCAGCGCTCGCAGGTTCAAACCTCAAGAGTGGATTTTCTAGGTGAAAGATTATGTGCCAAAATCTGCTCCCTTTTTAAATTTGAAAGCACTATATTTCTAAAACTATGAAACATTTCAAAGATTCCTTTTCAGGCAAACATGTCCACCGTAAGATGAACCTAAATAGGCCTGAATGGGTTTTCTAGGTAAGTATGTAGGATTTGTAGCATGCCAAAGTTTGTGCTATTGCCATTGAGAATGCATTGGGCGTTAAAGTTAAATAACTCCGAAACTACAAAACATTTCAAAGTAAAACGTTCCAGCATGTGTCTCCACAGTAAGCTGAACTATAAAAAGTGTGAATGGAGTTTCTAGGTGAAAGTGATTTTTCAACTTGCCAAAAGCTGCTATTGACCCCCATTATAAATTTCTCATATTTGGAAGCACTATATTTCAAAAACTATAAAACATTTAAAAGATTCGTTTTCAGGCAAACATGTCCAGCATAAGATTGACATTGACGTGACAAAATCTGCCATTGAACCCCATCATACATTTCTCAAATTTGAAAGCACTATATTTCTAAAACTATGAAACATTTCAAAGATTCATTTTCAGTCAAACATGCCCACCATGAGTCTCATGAGATGAACCTAAATATGTTTGAATTTCTAAAACTATGAAACATTTCAAAGCTCAACCACGTCAGAAATGCAGTGTCTGCTGTTCACCTCAGTGAGGCAGTATAAGCCTTCCAAATCCAGTGAGCAAAAAACAGTTCATGCAGAGATTCACATTTCATTTTTAATATTTTCCTCTTCGAAGACAAGATTATCATAAAAAGACAAAACCATTGGGTTTTCAAGGCATGCGTTTCGGTCCTTTATACAGAATTGATTTTCTTTCCTCCGTCACAGTAAAATTCTCAGTGGTCATTTAACTCAGAAGATGCAACTGTGCCCCTCTCTTCTCAAGCATTTTTTTTTAAAGCACAGTTATTAATACAGTGTACAGGGTTATTAAACATGTTCCTTTATAAAAGTACACTTTTTCCAAAGCTCAGTTGCTCATTTCATTTTACACTTTTTTTTGTCAGAAGGCTAATAATGTACAATACTATGCAACCTGACCAAGCGACTTTTCAGTACTGCGGTTCATTTGAACACTTCTAATTTGTACTTTTATTTTCACGTTCTATACTTTTTAAGGCTCGACCGATGTCAACGTGTTTTCTTTTTACCAGACCTGTGTGGAAGCCAACAGTTCATATTGATACAATGAGAGATTCAAGTGGCCTTTTGAAACTTTACATGCTCGTCTCCCTTGTCAAGAGTTCACAGGTCCACCGAAACCCAAAGCAGTAGACACTACACAGATCCATGTTTAATTCTGGTCTACTGCAGTGTTCCCAAATTCATGTGTATTTGGCTGAAACATTTTAGTGCCAGGGACTCCAATAAGAGATAGAGATATGTCAACATTTTCCCCTAAAACTAATACAGCTTTTGTCTTTTCTTTTTCATCGTTGTGTTTTAAAAAAAAACACACTTTTAACACACTAGTAGTATTTGAATAAACAACAGTGAAGTATTTATAAAAAAACGTCACATATTAATACCTAAAGACATGCATGGAAGGATATGAATTAGGCTCGTCCATGTACAGTATAACAGCACAATTGTTAGCCTGGGTTCCAGCCTGATTCGCTGCGTTCTGCGGATCTGAATTGTCGAAGTGTCATTTTCAGATCCACAGAACGCAAATTAACTGTATGATTTCTGGGGCCAAATACTGATAATTGATCCTAAATGCTCATCTGGTATCTTTGAAAACATATCATTAATAAAACAAAAACAAAAACAAAAAAAACAAAATATTGAATAAAAAAAAACTGGAAAATCATAATAAAATAAGTCATTTTGTTGAAATCTCATTTTCCCGCCCATCCAATCTCAGCGGTGAATACCAGCCGACTATACGGTCCATGGTTCTGAGGCGGATGTGAATGACCATCAACAGGCTGTAAACTCAGGTGTGCATGGATGTGAACAGAGAGGGCGTCCATAGAAGGCAGGTTAACCTTCCACCAGTATTCACACTGGCTGTGGCACAGGAGTTGACTTTGACTACTGTCGATGAAGTCGTCTTCAGGATAAAGTTCCATCCACAGCATATGGAACTGCTGGTCCTCTTAAAGGAAATACAAAACATTAAAAGTGCTGTAAGTGATATTTTGTTGTTGAATAAGTGTTAAATAGCTCTATATTCTAACAGTAATCATTGCGAGTGTTTGCTCAGTAATAGGGCTCTCTCCAGGACAAGTGAAATTTGAAATGATGAAACAAAACAAAAAGGAGCAGAAAACAAGGACCTCCAAATTGAAAATAATTAGCCCGCAGACCCCTCATTTGAAAATATATGCCACAGACCCCAATAAGAGAAGATCTTTATGACTCCAGCAGTGATTCTCAACCCGTTTAATTTCAAGGACCAGTTTCATTTGCACACTCTCAATAGTTACAGACCCATAAGCATCCATTTGGTTCCAAAATATAATTTAGCTGGGGACCCCCTGGAACTCCCTCAAGTACCCCTGGGGGTCCCGGACCCCACGTTGGCCTAACACATTATGGGCAGAATATATTTGTTTCTCTTATTCATACATTATATTATCGATTGACATAAACTGAGACAGGGAGTCCCATGTTACTGTATACTAGCAAGGATTACTATGAGAACATTAAGCTTTTTATAATAAAAACGTTTCATTTTAAACAAAAAATGCCAACCATGTGAACTCTAGCAGTGTCCCTTTTATGGGGCTGAAAACTTGCCAAAATAGCTAATCTACAAGCAAAAAGATTTTCTGTTGAAGGAAAAAAAGTATGTATGTATGTATGTATGTATGTATGTATGTATGTATGTATGTATGTATGTATGTATGTATGTATGTATGTATGTATGTATGTATGTATGTATGTATGTATGTATGTATGTATGTATGTATGTATGTATGTATGTCTGTCTGTCTGGATGGATGGATGGATAATGACCATTCCCAGATTACATACCTGTTAAATGAGCCCCTTTTCAGGATCGTATTTGTCATCAAGTTCCTCATCAGAATCTGAAAATGAAACATGAGTGATGAGATCACAGTCTAACTAGCTGCCTGCTAAACCCAGTACACACTATAGGGTAATCATAGAGAATTGGCCCCCAACTATCAGAAATCTCATCTCTCCATTCCAAGCTTCATGTCTGGTGATTATGTGCCAAGATTATCCTGTTGTGTGAGCGATCCAATCTTAAACGTCTCCATTTTCTCACAGATGAACACTAAGTAAATACTTTACTATAAGTATGGCATTGGACCTTAATTATATCTCTGCTGTCAGGCAGAAACCATCTGTTTCCCAAAATATTAACATGTGGTGTTTTTTTTAGAACACCACAATACTGCCTCATCAAAGTTGATACGGTGGCGGTATATATTGTCGGATATCATTTTACAGCTCAAGTGGAGTTAGGACGTTTAGACAAAAGCGCCTTTTTTCTCCATTGGTTCAATATGTGTTGCAAAAGCACAAACAGATTAAAAGTATTATACATAAACATGGAAATGTTACTGCCTGAAAGCGGCGATATAGTCTCCGTCGGGTGGAAACCTCATTATGTCGAAAAAGGTTTCAGGATTCAAAAGATCTACAAGCTCAAAACACACAGCGAAGCGACGGGTTTGTGGATCTGCTACTTTTGATCGAGTAGGGATAGGACATTAATTTACAAAAAAAAAGAAAGAAAAAAAGATAATATGCAAGGAATTCTCCCTACAAGTTTAAGACCCAATTTCTACCTGTCATCATACCAACTGGATTAGACCTACGTCCCTAGCTAGCTCATTCCATCCGTCTGTCCGTCAAACTTTTCATGTGTCGAAAATTAACGGATAGTAAACAACACTGGGGCCAGAGCCAAAAGAATGCACGGAAAAGCTGTGATACGATACAATTTGTCAGCTTACACTGAAATGTGTTTTGATCTGGCCGTTTATAGTGATAATCGTCCATTTTCGAGCCACGGTCGCGGCCATAATCTGTCAATAGAAACATGCTAACCGGGAGGTTAAATTAATGTTTTATTTACCTAATTCTGAGCCCTAAGGCCACTAAAGACCACGCATGCACAGAGTTTTGGGATTTTGGCTGCTTCTACCATGGAAGCAAGCGGTGGCTAATAGCGACGGAAGCTAAAATAAGGTAAGAATATTATTATTCATTCTGGAATATGCTCTTTTAACTAATCTCGTGAGCTTGTGAATGGCAAAAGAGGGTTTAACAGCAAAACACAATCAACAGCACAAATATGCCAACCTCGAGATATCTTGAGGTTGGCATAGATTATGTTAAAAGGAAAGGACACTTAATTGTGCCATAGGGTGTTATTGCAGTGACCTGCTGCAGACTCTGGAGGGGAGTAGAACTGTCCGTCTGACATGGGACCTGGTAGCATCAGAGGAGCTCTCTCTATGGCGTCCTGGGTGGATAAATATCCTGCAAGACAATTACATCCTCATTCATGACATCATTCATTACATCTATCGATCTATAAATGCACCAAGTCTCTGTACGTACGTCTGTCTGTCTGTCTGTCTGTCTGTCTGTGTGTAATCCACATAATCCGAGAACCGTTCGGCCCACAGACTTCAAATTCGACATGCACGTTCCACACCACCGCAGGGGGTGTGCAGTGGACACACGTTCCACACCACCGCAGGGGGTGTGGAATTTTCATTTTATTGTCTACTCCAGCTTTTGGGAGCCCCCCCCCCCCCCTCCCCCTCTCTCTCTCTCTCTCTCTCTCTCTCTCTCAAAAAATAAAATAAAAATACAATTTTCATTAATTCAAAACAAATTCAATGATTTCTTTCAGCAATTTCACAGAGATAATCAAATAAATTCCATAAAGTAGTGAAAACAGACGATCTACCAGCTCACAACGTGGTGCCAAGGGACACGTAGTTTGGGTCCCGGGCAAATGTATAATTTCACTTTTTGGGTCACAGTCTAAGCTTGGGACCTACACATTATGCAGTAACTGTGCATTATGAAACACACTCACTGTTCTCATCCTCGGCCTCCTGAGGCAGCACCTTGAAGTCCAGCAGCCATGTTTCTATCCAGGCCAGGACGAAGGAGATGATGGGCAGCAGGTACCCAAATGCACCCTGGGAAAGGAGCTGGGACAGGGGACAACGAAGGACAAGATTGATATCGGGCTGTCAGGCAGAAACCTCATATCATATAAAAAAAACCTCCATATTAAAAAAAAAAAAAAGGGTAAATCTGTGACAAACGGATTTCTTCAGAAGTTGATTTACATTGTATTTGAACCAGGGCTACATAAATCTTCAAATAAAATATGAATAAAATTGCTTAAAAACAACAGTTTGAATTCAACCTTTGTACAAATAGAATGGCACCCACCTTTGATACAATGACCTTTACAATCAGGAAGCCACTGCTCACTGCAGTAGTGATCTGTTAAGACAACATACACAATGTCAACACACACAAATAAACACCCACAGATGTTTAAAATGCTTGAACGTAAAAGTGAACCATACCGCTATGGGCCACCAGTGGCGTAGTTTACACACTCCATAAGCCAGGATGAGAGACGCAAACCTGAACACTGCCAGGAGCTGAGGAGGGGAATGAAGAGGATGTCGTCAGCATATTGGACACACATGTCATTGTGTCTCTGCTGTCGGCCATAAACCAACATACAGGGCCTTGCAAACAGGGAGCGATAAAACACGCCTCTAGTTAATTTTCAATGAGACCTGCGTTTTTGTGCTGAGAAAACGCAAGAGTATTTACGTGAGCGCGGTCCCGTGAATTTGTTGCGCGCATGCTCGTCTCGTGCACACACCCGCGACTAACCAGACCTGGATTCTGTTCAGCTTTTTTTTAAGCTTGCGTTATCGACCCCCTCTTGAGCAGACCTGTAGCAGACTGACGTTGATCCAGGTAACAACGTGAGCGTTTATCGCTATCCCATTTGCAAGGCCCTTATCTCCAAAATATTGACTTCTTAAGAAAATGAAAAGGCATATGTGTCATTATTATCATCACTTTACCCAAATACAGCTCAAGTGGAGTTAGGCTTTTGAACATTATTGTGTTCAACTGAGTTTTAGTCTAAAGCGCTTTTTTTAAATACATCATTGGTTCAATATTTGTAAAACCCACACACAGACGTAAACAGGTGTTCAATAGCATTGATTTGTTAAAGAAAATAAAAAGTTGAAAAAAAGATAGTTGGTGTGTGCCTGACATCGATAATATGAATCATATGAATCATACTACTATATGAAACGTATGGCATAATAAATATAAAACGTGTCATTATATGACATAAATGAGAGAAGTAACTCACAAATATATCAAAGAAGGAAGCACGGTAGTCATATTCTAGCACCTCCTTGTTGAGCTGGCTCTCAATGCCTCCATTCACCTGTGGGGAAGACAGCACCTTCATTTCATTAACAAGTAAGACGGGCAAACGTGTGAAGCGAACGCAGTGAAGTCCCTCTGTAATATTCCCTTTGGTGCCCTCTGGTGGCCAGTTGGTGTCAGCTGTCAGCGCAGTGTGACACACAGACACACAGACACACAGACACACACACACACACACACACACACACACACACACACACGTTCTGCCTGGCTTCCATAGTAAGGGCTCACTGTGTTCGCAATAATACAGGTTGATGCCTTTACTTACAGTGAACAATCAACTCTGTTGAATAAAATGTCACTTTATCGTAACATTCACCTTCTGTGCTCATGACACAAACAGTCCAGAATACGCCACTCCCCGATAAGTAAGGACCTTCTAAAACTCAAATTGGGGAACAGGGACAGAACTCTAGTCTATAACTTAATGTTATCACGCTTAGCAGTTGTAAATTATTGTAATTTACTAATGCCAAATAAAATGTAAACCCCTTAAAGGAGTAGTTCACCCAAAATAAATCCCCTCCATCAGGCACCCCGGCTGGCCAGGGGGAGGCAGTTTAGAGACCAGGATTAGTGCAGGTTTTGTTTAGGGTACCTACCCTAGGGGATACGTGGATAACATGCAAACTCAACTCATACATTCTTTCAAATTAAAACATTTGATTTAAAATACCATTATTGTTTTAACGATTACAAGTTTACAACCATTGTACATTTCTCTTACATTGAGCTCTATGATCCAGAGCAGGGTGATGAAGAGCAGGTCAAAGGTCACAAACAGACAGAAGGTGCGTCGGACGTCAGAGATGCATTTCTTCTCTCCCTCATACGACTCCAGTCGGGCCGACATGGGCGTCGTGTTCACAGAGCCCGCCTCCCTGCCCGTGAGCCGCGAACTAGCACTGCTACTGCACCGGCTGTCCATCGCTGGCCACGCCCAATACCTCTACACACACACAGGGCCGGGTGGCTCCGCCTACTGCTGAATATTCAGGAGGGGAGCTTTGTGAGTGGAGCTTTGTCCCGCAATGTCAGTGGGGGGTGGAGTCATCGGTTACTGGCCCGGCATTGGACTGTACTGTTAAGTTAGCCTCAGGAGAAGACACACCCATTTAGTGGATATGACCACGCCCCCTGGAGGAGGTTGACATCACTGCTGCTGGAAAAAGAAAACAGAAAAAGGTGAAATTATTTTTTGTCAGTATTTTTCTTTATCGTTTAGTAGAGATAATAGCGATTAACGATATCACGATAATCAAAATGTGCTTCAAACTTTATCTACCACTTTTGGCAGCCCTTTGAACCCCCAGCATGCCTATTCTGGGGGAATGTTTGCCCAAAGTAGCTGATCTACAAGCTCACAACACTGCAACGTGCTGTGACGCGTTGTGAGCCTGTAGATCCCCCCCCCCAAAAAAATTATAAATAAACATAAATAAATAAAAGGACAGCAGAACACTACAAACAGATAAGATTATTATTGTGAGTGTTTTTTTTTTATAACAAATTACGATAAACATTAATGATTATCGTCCCCATCCCTACATATTGTTAAATGGGGGTCTGTGGTCAAATACAAGGGTCAAGGGTCCTTGAGTAAATTATATCGATAACTCTTCGATTCAATAAAGTATCTTGAAGTGTTTTCTCCTGCATTCTCTTATGCTGCAAACAATATTTCAAACACAGAATTTATAAACAATACACTGACATAAACCAGACCTGAAACTAGATGGCATAAACCAGACTTTTTTTTCTTTTTTTTCCCCGGACGTACACATGGAGTTTCCTACAAGTCAAACGTTTCAAAGACATCTACTGCCACACGTACAGTGATGAAAAACTAACCACATTTCAGCCCATCAAACTGTAATAAAATACCAGCTGCAGTTCCAGAGACGACTGGGTCGGTAGCTAGACTAGCTACTGAATGTCAGATCAAACTTCCTGTGTGCGGTCATCTGTTTATTCTGTTATATATGTTTTATATGTAGCTACTGAATGTCAGATCAAACGTCCTGCGTGCGGTCATCTGTTTATTCTGTTATATATGTTTTATATGTAGCTACTGAATGTCAGATCAAACGTCCTGCGTGCGGTCATCTGTTTATTCTGTTATATATGTTTTATATGTAGCTACTGAATGTCAGATCAAACGTCCTGCGTGCGGTCATCTGTTTATTCTGTTATATATGTTTTATATGTAGCTACTGAATGTCAGATCAAACGTCCTGCGTGCGGTCATCTGTTTATTCTGTTATATATGTTTTATATGGCCCCATCAAACATTCCAGCAGCAGGAAACGGAGTGATTGCAACGGTAACAGACTAAACATTAACTCAGCACAGACCTAACTGTAGGCTCCTGAACTCTATGGGGAAATGCTATTTGCAACAATTTGAGATAATCACAATCACATTTTTTTGTATAATCAACATAATCAAAATCATTTCCATGTTGAAAATGTTCAAAAACAGTGGAAATAGCAGATCTATAAGCTCACAACAAGAGAGCTTGTACATAGTCTAATTCCATTTATTCATGTATTTATGTTTCATATGTTAAGTAGAAAATTATTCAATGTAGCCTAATTGGCATAGTTAGTACATTCTTTATTTTCATTATTGCTATTCTCAGTCATGTCTTTGTATATTTAAGTTATCATATCTCCCCTGTAAATTTTTTGTTTACAATGCCTGAACCCCAAACAGAAATTATTTTGACAGCACTAATGACTGATTCTCAAGCCTTTTAGTTTCAAAGACCCCTAGTTTCATTAGGCCAATGGTTCCAAAACCTTTCAGGCCGCGACCACCCCAAAATAACACACCACCCTGACAAGCACTTGGAATTGTAGACATTACAGTGACTTAACTGACTTCAATGGTACCACAGATTACACAAGTTTAGTTTTACGTCTTCAGTTGAGTAATATTCGAATAGACCTTTGGTGTGAAAGTGCATACATGAGTGCCTTTACTGCCTTTGTAGGTCCAGTCTTCATTGAAACCAGACCATGTGAGCAACACAGTTGACCCTGGTCTTGTGATTTAGTCAACACTTTGCTGACCTCACTTCGGTTCAGTGCTTTGAGACTTCTTGGGTTTGTCCTAATGATGCTGGCTGAAGCTAGGACTGGGAAATTAACCAAACATATAGAAACTGATTTCAATTTTACAACCAACGTAATTAATTGACACAGAAAATGTCGATTTGTCATTTTAACCGCTCAAGCGACGAGCCCTATATTATACTGTACCTAGCTTTATAGTATACCTATGGTGGCAATCTACAACGTGAGTTCGTAGGATCGGCTATTTGCGCTTTGTCGTACAAAGGGGTATATGGGACGTGTCCCTCGCGCGTTCCGTTGACAAACAGAAAGAACACTACTTTCACATGTCGTCAGCTTCCTCTTGTCGCTCAAACACCAAACCACAGCCTCAAAGCACCACTCTCAGTCTCATAGCGTTTCTGTTGGGCAGAAACCACGATTATCTCCATATCCTAACCTTGTGTTTTTTAGTAATGCCCTACTACTTGATCAGACTACAGTGTCACACAAAGGTTTTGCTGATTTGAATTAGAAGTAACAGTTTTGGAGAATTCTGACGCGATAAATTCATTCAGACAATAAATGACGTGATTGGAGTTCACACAGTCAATTTCCATCCTAATTCAAGGAGCCACCTATGCTGAGAGCGTACGAATACAAATACATTCTATTTGTACATAGAGTTACAGACCTTTACGGCTCCATTTGGAGCTCCCTCAAGGAACCCTGAGGGTCCCTGGGCCCCACTTTGAGAAACACTTATATACACAAACTATATGCGTATGCATGCTTTTCTGAGTACTCAAAAGTCGCTTAAATGTAATAATGACGTTGAGCCCCCTCCAAGAAGATAGAACTTCACCAATAAGTACTATTAATAAAGGTGATATGTATATATGTCTTTGAAATGCAGGTTCTCACAAATCAAAATCGCAGCTATTTCCAGTCAGTGTGTCTAATTTAACTTCCCCCTGGCTCTGAATGACACATGAGACTGAATGTTCCAATAGACTCTCACTGTACTTCCCTACACCACGCTACATACCACACAGTCGCATGTACTACTTAGTCCTGGAATTATATTATTCCATTATCCATATGTGTAGCATAGTATTGTGATTGTCATACAGTGAGTACTGCCTCTCACTAGGCCTTACCACAAGTATTACATAATCTCCTGAGTGAAATAATGTGAGCTAGTCAAAACGATTTTTTGCATGAGTGAACATTATTTATTTGGGTTATTATTGGTTCTGGTCAGTCATTTCTATATCAGTAATAATATGCTTTGACAGTTTAAGCTATTGTCATATGCAGTGTCATGTAAACAGGTCCCGGGACTCAGGCGTGGTCTTTTAGATGAGTCCTAGCGGGGCCAGTAACATTTTATGAGTCCTACTTCATTAACAACGTTAAGAGTGCAGTACTGAGTACAGTATTGCACCTGCAGGACCCCTGGAGGGTGACATGATTGTGTCCTTTCTCAATGTAGCGAGTCTAAGGATGCAGGATGCAGGTTATTTGCATCACAGCGGACATGTGTCCTGTGCAATCTTTGTCTTATACAACCTAAAAGGCAAACAAAAGTGCTATTTAATGTGGTTGCCTAGGCAAGCAGACTGATGTTATTGCACTCTAGTGCGTAAATAATTGAAAGGCATTTGTGCGCTTTTCCCTCATCCGATTGGACCTCATCTGATTGGACATTATACGGTGACATACCCAACTCAACTCTTCTAATTGAACAATATTCCTATAAGGAAAACACATGTCATAAAGCCATGGTGTGGAAAGTGGGTCATCACAGAGGCAAGGAAACCATGTGGACAGTAATATTGGTTACCTTCAGTTTTAATTAAATACTTCACCCCATGAAGCCTTGGATTAATTTTAGTTTGTGTCTTACAAGTGTCCAGGCGAACAGAGTAGGGTTGGAATCGCACCCTCCTGTGATTCCTGGGACTATTTATGATCGTAAATGGTGCATTTGTAAAACTCTTTTATCCAAAGCGCAGTACATACGCCGATGGCAGAGATAACCATGCAAAGCACCAACACCAACCTGCACCTCAGGAGTCTTGCTCAAGGACACTTCGACACTAGCTCTGGGGGAGCCCAGGTGTAAACCCATTGCCTCTGTGATGACCCACTTTCCACACCATGGCTTAATGACCTGTGTTTGTCTTATCTTATGGCATGCCGGAACTGCATAAATGTGGTTCCCGTATTCCAAAACACACTATAACGTTAAGCTAACAGAGCAGCTAGAAGCAGTCAAGGCTGTTCGTCACCTTGAGGCAATGTTGCCATGTCCACTTATTTTAAGTGACTTTGGGCTTGTTTTTCCCGTAAAGTCGCTTCTAAGTATTTGTGGGTTGCGGTTTTGTCGGGCTTGTTTCTAAAATGTATTGTAAGTTGCTGCTTGCTTCCTAATGCTGTTTAAACAAGTTCTCAAACATTGTATGTATTTGCATGCTGAAATTATTTTGTGAGGTGCACCCATGCAATATGTGTGTGTTTAAATGCCAAATATTTCAATACGTGTGATCATGTTGCTTCTTTTGGGCTTGTTTTCGTATACTGTTCCTCTTGCAGAATCTGGCAACACAGGCAATAAGTCAACTGTTACTGTTCAGTTCCCCTTTAGGGCGGGGAGGTGTTTGGCTTGTTTTATGTGCTCATCAGAGTCATAGCTGGGCAGAACAAACAGGTCAGGCTACATACTGCTTGGCATGAGATGTAAATATCATGCCTGAGCCATCAGTAGTACAGTACAGCAACTTGCAATGGGCCTGGTCAACAAGATACACAGTACCTGAGTAGCCTATACACTACACACCACAAAGACACACATGTAACCTGTCAAATTACAACAAAACCATCACTGACGTCCACAATCACAACACCAGACACACTCCCCCACTCCACCCCAAACCGTTTACTGTACATATCTTTATTTTAGCCACACAAATATGTTGTTAACTACGTGACAAATAGAAAGGACAAAACAACAGCCCATCTAGCCTCAACATCTATCAATGCAGCCTTAAGCCGGTGATGATTATGATGTTAAGTGATTATTAGAAACAACAAATAAACAAACATACTGCATCATGAACACAAGGTGTATTATGATCTGCCCTGTGATGTTGCCAAACTTGCCATCATACCAGTGCGACTATGATGTCATATCAATGCATTGCAACACTGACACTGTCAGCCTAGTATCTAATCACTTCAGCGATTGAGGAAGAGATCACTGCCTGGATCAAATACATAGATCAGTTTGATGGATTATATGACACAGTAAAACTCCCCGGTGTTAGTACTCTGTACGTTTGTAAATGGACCCCAGACTCTCAGTTACATTTGCTTGCATTTTAGCCCCGAAACATGACTGCATGCATTTGTACATTCTCAGATATAAATTGGCAACAATGCAATGCCTAGTATCTATACTATAGATAATGCCTTCTATACACAATAATGGGTGAGTGGAAGAATTCGAAATCGGTTTCATTTCAGTCTTCAGATATGTTTACCAGGAGAAATGCAAAACATGTTCATACCAGCAGCTTTCATACCAGCAGCTTTTTAAGTATAGACAATGCATAAAAACAAAACACAATGAACGTTTGCTTACCTTAAACACAACAACAATCCATCCGGTCGTCATTTTTTTAAAGTATCTTGTATAAACACACGGAAGATCTGATGTGTTTTTCAATGCACCACTCACACACACACACACAAACGTACACAATCACACACAGACAAGTCATCTGTTTTTTTTGCGTCGACAGGATGTAGGTTACAAAAACAGGCACGTTGGAATTATGGGATGTGTAGTTCTCTTTACGTTTTGAAGCAAGCGCATTGGACTGACTGTGACTGGGCGTGAGTACACTTTAGATTCCATGAGCTTCGAAAGCTCATGGAAGCTAAAGTCTACCCGCGCGTACTGGGGTCGATTTGGCATGGCAGTTTGCATATCCTGTTTGGGGCAGATATGGAAACAGTGTGTGTGCGTGCATGTATGTGGTGGGATCTAGGCTGGATAGGCAAGCCCGAAGGGCCTAATGGCCTAATGCTGATTTGGCTGAGCACGGAATGTGATGTATGATGATGTAGCCTATATGATAAGAGCACCACTCACTTCACACAAGTGTGATTTCTTCCACCAAATATAACTTCAATACACATATATGATATTCCTCATGAGGAATTAATGTCGCTGTCTAAGGAGTCTTCCTCAACAGTTTTATCCAGTGAGCTAGACTTTTTCTGACAAGCTTTCATAGGAAACACTTTACAGACTCAGTATTTTGTTATTCTGCTTTATTGACCAGGAACATATACACAATTTTCAATAGGCCTACTAGAACTATTCTCTCTCACATGCACACACACACGCACGAACGCACGCACGCACACGCACACACACACACACACACACACACACACACACACACACACACACACACACACACACCCAC
>OOFJ01106590.1:0-11041 GCA_900323375.1 Benthosema glaciale
GTATATAATGGTGTGTGTGTGTGTGTCTGTGTGCGCCCGCGTGTGCGCGTGTGTGTGTGTGTGTGCAGTCTCTCTCTCTCTGGGGTGCATTTCTCCATCACCTCCAGGTCATATTATATTTGTTTCATACGCATCTGGCAACCTAAATGTCACCCATCATCTTGAGCCAGGGGTTTCTCTGTTCTTGGGCCAATCCGGGAAATTAGCCCTTTATTAATTCAGCATTTATTTATCAATAAACCACCCTCCATCCATCCCTCCTCCCCGGGCCCTTCGCTGGCTTCCTGGGAAGATGGGCTGTCTTGGCAATAGTAAGACCGAAGACCAGCGAAACGAGGAGAAGTCACAGAGGGAGGCCAACAAAAAGATAGAGAAGCAGCTTCAAAAAGACAAACAGATATACAGAGCAACGCACCGGCTACTACTATTAGGTAGGTTTTTGTGAAATGACATTGCTTTCACACAAATATAAATTCAGTTCACCCCCTCAATTCAACGCACACCAGTGACACCACACACACACGCACGCACGCACGCACGCACGCACGCACGCACACACACACACACACACACACACACACATACTCATATTGTTTCGGACTGTCAGTCATATACAACATACAGTCTTGTAATAAAGTTAGATCTTAAAGTTATGATCTGCAATCATCACAGCACTTCATTGACGTGCTTTCAGTTATATAATGTGATTTACTGGTATTTACTTTTACACAATTGTAATAAGTACTATTGGCATGCTTTCTGGAGAAAAGGGGGGACATTAACCCTCCTCAACCATGTAGTAGTCTAACACCAATGTTATAATTACAGGATATTACAACAATGTTATACTACTACATCCATTATGATTTAACATCATAGACACACAACACTCAAAGAAGGCCTGTGACCGTCTTTCACGGTCACAGAATGTTGTGTAACAGTGTACAGCACCTGATGTATGAAACCGAGGCCGTGGGAACATGTAATTGACATATCTTTGTGTGATATGTAGGTATTTGTGATTACATTGTACATGTGTTGATGTATAAGGTTTAAATCACTTAAACTGGGCATGAATTTCATCTATAGGCTACTTGGTGCGCTTTTCGTTACCTCCACACCAAATTTCTTTGCCAGAAATAGCCGATCTAGCTTCAAGTGGTTCGGTATAAAGACGTGAAATGAATGCAAATGTATCCTAGAACCCTGGTTATCAACATGGGATCAAGTAAAACTTGAGTTTACAGGTCTGTAACTCAGAAAAGTGTTTTTTTTTATCTACAATTTGACAGTGTTGCTACTAGGGGTCTCGGAGATGTTTCATGGTCCTGAATAGTTAGCCTGACCAGTGACACATCCTACCTGGAGCCCACATGCATGTCAGTTGTCCCCAAACGTCTTCATGTCAAGGACCCCCAAATTAATACCGTAAGCAGGCACTCGGCCACGCAGACTCCCATCTGAAAATAATTTATGCCAGAGACCCCCCACACAAGATGAGGCTGAAGTGGTTAGACAGATTTTTATTCTATATTGACACATATTGCTGGGGGTCCCCATATTTCTGGGGTCCCCCTGTGCCCTGCTCAAAGACCTCTGGGAGTCCCTTGCCCCCGAGACCACTGGTATGTATGTGCTATAGTCCGGGCCTCTGTCACCTTCAGTGTGCCAGGACTGTCTGTACATTTAGGGTTTAGGCCCTTATTATGGCTATATAGACATTTCTTCGCCGTGAGCGACTGGAGTGGAAACAGACCAGTCCACAATGATCCTCCAGGTACAAGTGAATGGACACAACATGGCAACATGTACTAGGGCTGGGTACAATATTAATATTATATCAAGATCATGATAATGAGAGACTAGATATGGCCTGGTATTTGGACAAACTAGTATACAGCATATCAAGGACCATTGTTTATTTGGCATTTGAGCCACTGACCACCATTTGATGAGATTTAGCCTTGCAGACCCAAAACTAAAGAGTATGTCCACATTTCCACGCTGTACCATAGGAGAGATAACAGGCAAACATTGGTCAAAATAACAATTCTTCGACATTCTCTAATTGTGTAGACTTAACTTAAGTAATGCAGATCTTTAACAATAATTTAACTCTTGAGAGTGTAAAATGGAACCAAATCCATTTTACACTCTCAAGAGTTAAAGATATAAGGGTCCATTTGGTTACCAACTCTCCATCATTTAGCTGGGGACCACCTGGAACCCCCTCAAGCCAGTCCCCGGACCACTGGTTGAAAACCATTGCTGTACAGTATAACATAAGTGTTGTCTTTTCCTAGACCACATAAGCTAAGATGTTGCTATGTGACATGTTGTGCAGCATGAAGCTCAGCTTTTTCACAATTGTAGTGAAGAAAATGGAGGAAAATAGTTATATTATCACGTTTTGAAAAAAGGTACAGAAACATTGGTCTTATAATGAAAAAATGTTTTTGCATCGTGACTTCGAGCTGTGTGACCTCTCCTTCCTTTTTTCAAGTATTATCACGCTACAAAATTATCGTCACAATATCAAAGTATTTTGTCTAAATATCATAATACCCAAGATAGAGGCACTTGTCTCTCGTATGCTCTTGGCTTTACAATTTAAAAAGTGTCTAGTGAGGCTGAGGGGGTCGCTTTTTCATTCTAAAAAAACATGTACATTTAGGGAAGGCTCTAGCTATGTTGATTGGAAAATGCTTTTTGGTACCGTTTACAACATGATCTGGGTTTAGGAATCGAGAAGCACCTGTAGATTCACCTGTTGGAAGCAAAAGCCAGTCCAGAGGTTTACTTGTGAATTAGACCAGTGACTTTGTTTTTTCATCATGGAAACGTATTTCCCCAAATGTGTAGCCTAAACATTTGTAACAATAAAGTCTTAGCATCAGGGTTTCCAGTTTTCAGATTTACATCACTGCTTGACACCAATAACCCTGACACGTGAGGGTTGGCAGCCTGGCACTATAATACCAGTTGAGCCCATTAGGACCGTCTAGTTTGGAATAATAATAAATAAATAAAAAGAGATGGGGGCTATTATAGAGCTCTGGGGGACTCCAATCAACTACAGTTAGGGTTTATTAACAATGGTATATTATTCACTGTGACATGAGGAGGAGTTTTACATGCATTAAAAATGTCTCACTGCTTTCTCTGCTTTCAGGAGCTGGTGAATCTGGGAAAAGCACGATAGTCAAACAGATGCGAATATTGCACGTTGATGGCTTCACCCCTGAGTAAGTGCTAGTTTTCTTCTTTTCATGCTATATACATGAATATTGTGCATCCAGACAAAAAGAGCAAAAATAGGCAATTTATAAGCTAAAAATGTGTTGCGATGCAACATGTTTGGAGCTTGTAGAACGTCTATTTTTGAATTTTTTTAAGTTACAGTTTCCATCTGAAAGCAAACAATATCGGCAAGACTGCTGATTTGTTGAAACACTTCGAGACGAGCAGTGTTTCAGGTTTTATTTATACCGCGAAGGCTCTGTTCAGACAGAACTAACCATTAACAAAGAAACTCAATAATACCCATGTGTGATAAATGGCCCAAAGATTCAAATGTAGTGACAATTTGTTCTTCTAAAATAATAATAATTTTCTCTTAAACTGCTCAGATTAGTTTTTGATGCTAAAGAGGTTGCTTTGGAATCCCACAATGTTTTAGTTTGAAAATATTTCTCTTTCTCAATTCCTATCTAGGATCTAGGGGTGCAACTGTTATCAATTGAATTTGATTATCAACAATTTAATAATATAATCAATCGTATAATAATAATAGCTGAATATAGGAAGGACTAGCGTGCGCCCCTCAAAAATACAGAAGACATATCATGATGAAGTTATGTTTAAATTGGAAGGTCTTCAAGGTATACAAATGCAGAGTAACGTTGTTTTAGTTAATAAAAAAATCACACCTGTGTGAAGTGAGTGGTGCAACTCCGTGTGGGGGTCCCCGGAAGTTCCAGACCCACAGGAACATGCCCACGGTGCTGTCCCGGTTTCGGAGAGCCGGCCCGCATACAAAACGGTTGAGAAATGACAGAGTTACTGTCAGGGGGTCACTGTACTGTACTGTACTGTACTGTACTGTACTGTACTGTACTGTACTGTACTGTACTGTACTGTACTGTACTGTACTGTACTGTACTGTACTGTACTGTACTGGCCTGCTGTGGACACACTGTGTGTGTGTGTGTGTGTGTGTGTGTGTGTGTGTGTGTGTGTGTGTGTGTGTGTGTGTGTGTGCGCGCTGTGCAACAATGACACTTGGTTGTGAAAAACAACCAAACGCAATTTTCGTGCTCGGACACAGCCAGCCAGCCAGCCAGCCAGGGACAGCCACACATAGCTCCTTAATGGAGTGGTTGCACCACTTAAAAACGTTTTCAATAGAGCAACTTCAGATCTTTCTGAGGCGTGAAACCAAAGATTCTAGAGTCTTGGCTTTCGTTTTGTTTTCTTGCTTTCTTTGAGAGAACATGTACATAATCTGCCCTGCTGTGTCACAAGGAACAAACTATGTGAATTCCTAAATTGAGCGGTGTACCAACTGAATTTACTGAACTAAGAGGATTTCAGAACTTAAGAAATCATGCAGTGTTGCTAATTATCCACCCTTATTCCAGTGGATTTATTTAATACAGCGATTCAGTTTAATGATAAAAGTCGTTACGTTTCATGAATCTATAATTCATTCATCACTACACAATGAGAATATCACCAATTCATAGTGAATTCATATGGAGAGTAGAGCATATCATCGCTGTCGGCAGAAACCATGTATCTCCTTATTGCAACATTTAATGTTTTTTTTTCTCCATAAATGAATGCCATAATTTGTCATACAAGAGTGTCACGATGCATTGTGTGAACTTGAAGATCTGCTATTTTCGTTTGCAGTTTTTGGCTTTCGTTTGGAAGGTACCCATTATACAAACTATTAATACAATTTTCAATCAATCAATCAATCAATCAATCAATCAATCAATCAATCAATCAATCAATCAATCAATCAATCAATCAATCAATCAATCAATCGACCCAACCTCGACGGCATGCTTCTTTGCTTTGCTTCAGATCATTTGGGAAATCTCTCTCGTGGAGGGGGGTTAAAGGCTCAATCCGCCAGTCCAATACAACAACATTCTTCCACCTCGGCCTTGCATTGTGCTGCATGTATGTTTATGTGAAACAGAATCTCTTGCCTGGCTGCGAGTGATGTTGTGGAGCTGTGCATCCATTCCCAGCAGCACATGCCGTGACCGGGTAGAAGACAGTTATTGTCTTCCAGTCAAGCGCTACGAAAGCCATGCCGCCGATCTCCCATTTGAAATTCCATGTTATTGTAATACTTCAAATGAGCCTGTGGGTTGTGCGGGATGGGCCTCTGTTCATAATTGCCAACTATGTCCACATACTATTCAATATGATCAGACCAACAAAACCTACAAAGCTAACCACCGGATGGATGTAAGCCCTATATACTTTGTTCCTACGGCGAATAGGAAAGAAAACTGCCCATCGTGATGCGACGCATTGTGACGTTGTCGATCTGCTATTTTCACTATTTTTGAAAACATCTTTAAATGTTTGACAATATTGAGAATTTGGCCAAAATAGGGATGTCATATCAGGGTCAAGGGTTACAGTGTTTGTTGTTAACATTTTGAAAGCTCTGTATTCCAATAGCAATCATTTCCTATAGAGTGCTTGTTGGGTAAAAGGGCTCTCCCTGCCTCTCCTGCCCTCCAGCTTGGGTTACCCATTTTATCCAGTCAGGAGAGACAACCCATACAATGATACAGGATAAAAAACACACTTGTGTGAAGTGTGGGGCGCCCACTGTGGGTGCCACGTGACATCATGGAGATTATTTTGAGAAGTTTCCTTCTTATGCTGCTTTAGTGGCGTGTGTTGCTACGAGTCGGACACAATCATCATCCTCATCGTTCTCCTGGAGACATTAATGCATCAGGTTATTTATTGTGATAAATGAAATTACTTGTGATTTGTATTTATATCGGCCAATGACGGCCATATGACGTCTCATGTTGTCATTTAGACAAACATTAAAGTCCATAGACTTGCTGCCACATGAAGTAATTTCGGACAGCCATGCATTGGAGGGGCTAGCGCCCACTGAACACTGAACTTGAATCAGATGCATTTTCTGTATTTTGTGGGTTCTCTCTCCTGATGATAGCAATAGTTGTTTAATATGTGCCAATATAAAATATAGGTATTTAACACTTTAACATTGTAACAGAAAACAATTGTCACTGTCCAAAAAACATTACTTTTTTAGAACTATTTACTAAATAAAATAGTGAAGATAAAATAATCTCCATAAGATCACAACGTGTCGCCTTGTGTTTCGTGTCGCCTATTTTCACAACTTCTGTGTGCGCACTTTTTGTGCGATGAAGAAAATAAAAAGTTTCAATATGGAGATGCAAGATCTTTGGGAAGGTTTTGAAATAAACGGATGTAACAGTTAGGTACAGCATGTGGCTTTAGATGAATGCTCAATCTGTTGAATGTTTTCAGGGGAACATGGCCTCTGATGTTACGACTAGACCACATGTCTCGTCGTGAGTTCTGTAGTGTCTACTCATCCCCAACTTGTTGTGACGGAAACACATTTTCACGTTCTCTTCTATTCTGGATCTTTTGTTTCCTAGAAAAGAGGTTTTGGAGCATCATTGTGCACTTACGTTTGGGTCACACTGGACAGATAGTGTGATGACAAATCCACAGCAGGCCAGTACAGGGTTCCCTGTACTGGAATCAGAACATTTTACCTAGTTTTTAGTGTGAGTTAAAGGTGCATACCACAATTTGTGCAACCTGTTAAGGACTGTCTTGGTAAACATGGTTTACAAACTCCAAGCTCACCAATGGGCAAGACAAACTCTCAAAGCGCACCTGCATATTCATAGTGACAATACCTGAACTACAAGCTCCCGTACACACTACTAACTGGTGTAATATCAAAGTGTGCATAACTGCCCTCTCTTATTGTCTCCACCAGGCCGAAGGCATGCAACAAAATACATAAAATCATGAACGCAGCGTGCAATTTACGTGATTCTTTTCACACACTTTCCTACTAGGCTGAGGAGTAAATTCCACCCTTTTCACATTGGCCTGTTATAGCGCCACCAACAGGTGTATTTTTGCAAAAGATATTTTTGGAACAAAAGGCCTCAAATCATCCAACTGCTATCAAAGGCATAAGAAGAAATGGCAGCCTTTTCACATTGGCCTATTATAGCGCCACCAGGAGGCCACAATAACCTGACCTGGCCTGGTGGAGATTTGTGCCCCGAGGGGCACTTTTTCTTGTTTCTTAACTGCCATTTTGCTATAGGACATGCAGGTTAAACCCTTCAATCGTTGTGGTTGTAATAAAGCTGTCACTCTTTCCCAAAATATGTTTTTTCTTCTTCTCCTGAATTGTTGGATTCAGACAGAGCAGTTCTGGCTGTCATATGGGACAAGCACCACATCAAACTGTAACGTTTACAATAGGCCTATATATATGCCACACAATGCACTCTCATCATGTACCAGACTTTAGTCCACAGTACACACACACATGTAAGTTTGCTGGCTGGAATTACATGTAACCACGTCCTTTTCTTTCCACTCTACACTAAATCCCTTCGGCAAAAATAGCCCATCTGCTATTTTCACAAAATGTTTGCCTGTTTTTACTGAACGTTGACCTATTACCGGTATGACATGTACAGAATAGGGACACTAGGGTTCCAGTAAAGCCCTTTATACGATGAAGTGTTTATAAAGAATGTCTAATCTACTAAAATACAGGGAGCTTTGAATCGTTGCCTATATGCCTATATCACCACACAGAGGAAATCACAGCCGAAATCTGACTATGTAAGCAAGTTAAAGGTTGATTCAATAACAGGCCGAGAGGCATTACAGGATCTGTTCTGAATGTGCACTGTCAAACTTTGTCTTGAAATGCAAAGTAATTTCAAGCACAAACGAATCTAACACAGGTACACTGCAAGTACACCATCTGTAGTGGTGGACAGTGACTAAGTACAATTTACTTGAGTATTGTACTTAAGGACATTTTATGAGTTTTTTTTTCTTCTTTTTACTGACATTCACATTTCACATTTTCTTGGGACTCAAGCATACAACATATATGATCTAAAAGCTTACAACGGGCTGCAGTTTAAAATTCAGAAAAGCGTTTACATAAATGCAGTGCAATTGATATTAACTTTTAATTTGTACTTTTGAATGCTGTGAGTATTTACTTGATTATGTACTTTGTCCATCACTGGCTACTTAGGTAAAAGCCCCCAGATTACACAACCACCGAACACTGCTGAATTTCTGCTTGATGATAACGTGTGAAGGCATAAGCAGCACTTCACTGGCTGCTGTGGGTGTCAAGCACCCCGTGACCAACAATCTAGTCCCCTACAATACAGTTTGTTTATAAAACGATAAAACATACTGATATGATGCAAATATTGCATATCTTAAGAACAAAATTACGGACTGTTTTCCATTGCTTATCTGCTCTTTAAGATGCACAACAACGTAAGTGTATTTGTTGCACATTTTTCAAAAGAGCTTTAGAAGTCTTTAAAACAAGTCTTGAAATTCTCTGTGGATTTCATTTTATATATCTAATTAATGTGACTTCAAAATAAACTTGATTAGTAACAGTATTCACAAATTGTTTTGTTTACCTTAGTTTTGTATTGTATTTTATTGTATTGTATACAGGAAGAGTTTTGTAAACAAAGGGACTAACTCACAGACTTTGTATTTCACAGGGAGAAAAAACTGAAAATCCATGATATTAAAAACAACATTAAAGAAGCGATAGAGGTAAGGATCTTAAATGACCAATTTATCAATGGGCAGCAATATATTTTAAAACATACTGTAACGACCCTGCAAAAGACCTGGCCGTAACTTGCTCCTCCAAGTGAGCTAGCTCTCTTGGCGTGGTTTGTTGCTTGCCTTGTCTACTGAGTTGGAGGCCGGGGTTCGACTCTAGCTCAGGGTGCTAAACGTTACAATACTATGAACCACTTTAGCCTGATTCAAAAATGCAAAAAAGTGAACCTACAAGCTAGCTCACGACAGGTTGTATTGTGACACATTGTGAGCTTGTAAATTACCAGTTTATTAAATCAGCATAGGCAAATGTTTACCTGCACTGATATGCCCAAAATGAGGATGTCACCATGACGGTTGTTTAAAGTGTGCGTGTGCATGTGTGTGTGTGTGTGTGTGTGTGTGTGTGTGTGTGAATGCGTGCATCCACGTGTGTGTGCGTGTGTCTATGCATGTGTGCGCAACTGCGCATGTGTGTGTTGTACTTTTATTTTAACTAATGTAATGTTCTATTCTCTATACAGACTGTTGTGACAGCAATGAATTCACTCACACCACCATGCAAGTTAGCCTGCCCAGCAAACCAGTCCCGAATTGATTACATCATGAACCTAGCAAACCAGAAGGATTTTGAATTTCCATCGGTAAGTTGCTGTTTAATTACCTGGTGATTAACAACTGACACTCTGGCCCCTACTACTCTCAGACATTCTTTTTTGAGCCTAACAGAAGAAAACAGCTAGCCTATAACTGGAAACTCCACACGTCCCGTCTTTTTGCAACAATCGCTTTTCTGTTCCGTCGTCACTGGAGTGCCATGAAAACGCCTTGGTATTAGTGGCAGTTTCAATTTCCATGGTGATATTGTGCAACCAATGAAACTATGCAGTTCTTATGATTAGGGCGAAAAACTAACTAATCAATTTAATTGATTATTTAAAAATTAGCAATTTTAATAAAATAATCAATTAAAAACAATATGGAAAATAACAGATCTACAAGGGCAATTGTAGGACACACTGTGTGACAAAGTATAAAATAGGGCTTAAATTGTTAGTCAGACATATCGATTTAGAAAAACAGTGGGGCGACTGTGGCTCAGGAGGTAGAGCAGGTCGTAAAGTGATCCATGGGTCGACGGTTCGAATCCCGGCTCCTCCCGTCTACATGTCAAAGTGTCCTTGGGCACGACACACTGAACCCCAAATTGCTCCCAATGTGCTGGTTGATGCCTTATCGCCACAATGTGTGTGTGAATGTAATGCACCACTACTATGTAAAGCGCCTTGGATAAAGGTGCTATATAAATGCACCATTTACCATTTTTATTTTGTGTGTATTTGTCGAGTCGTTCAAATGTCACGCAAAAAAAAGCGAGGCTGACGACAAAAATCTGACTGTGGTCTTTGGTGGTGTGTTTTGCCGGCTGGATCAGTAATTAGCAGGTGTAAAACCCCTTTGGGATGCTGTCAGTTGAATGAGGCTCTCACCTGAGAGATCCTCCATGTGGCCTATTAACACTGATTGTCTGTAATAACCCTTTAACGGGTCTGAAGGGACATGAACTCCAGAAATCTGGGAACCCATTACTCCACAAACATGCCGAGACTTGGGGACGCCTCCTGAGCTCCAGTCTGTTCCACGGGCAGGAGGAGCTGCACAGAGGCCAGAAGACTGCTGAGGAGGTACTGTCAGCCACCTAAAGAGTAGCCCTGGTCATACCTGTTATTACATGCGAAAACAAAATTACATTTGTGTCTCGTGTCAAAAGTCCATAAAAGTCCAATTTCAATTACTTCCTTTCAAATGCAAATACACTTAACAGTACATTAAAATATGTACCTGAAAACATTTGAGGTGAGAAATAAGCAATGCTGAGTTCTCAGAGTTATGGGGTCTTTGAAATTAAAACGTTTGAGACCACTGTGCTATAAATGTGATACAGAGCCTTCATTACTAGTATCGTTTGTAACAAGTTGCCCAGTTTCTTCCCATTTCTTATATGGCTACTGCTGTGCATAGAGCCTATTCATCCATCAGTCGGTTTGATCTAATTCGACCAAGACTTTGTTAGGCGACACGTCACTTTTTTAATGCTTATTCCACTTTTCGTGCACATTTCTCTAGATATAACCCTTTA
>OOFJ01106620.1:0-14481 GCA_900323375.1 Benthosema glaciale
AAATGGACAAAATTATTATATATTTTTTCAATACAGAATGAGATAATATCGAATCGGTAATATCGGTTAACGGCCATAGCACCGATTAATTATATCGGATATCGAGATTGGCCAAAATTTCTCATCGGCACATCCCTAATATATACACAATTACCCCCCCATGGGGAACAGAAATAACAGAGCCCACCGGTGGTGCTGGGGCGGTGGTGGGAGCAAACCTCACATAACAACAACCTGGAAGCATATGCAGAAGTAAGGCAGGAAGAAGCATGCAGACTAGTGAGCTTAAATACCCCGCCCAATTGGTCAGCTGACTGCCACATCAGCAAATGACATTGAGTCTGCACATACTGAATACGCCCACATGGTAATGCAGCATATTAACCCTTGAGTATATGAATGTGCCCTAGCCTAGAGCACAGCATGAAACCTCTCGAGTATATCTGACTGAACTAACTCCGCAAGCTATGTAACATTTCTTATCATTAGGTGCATTCAAGGTAGTAAAATTGTGGGAAGGGATCAAGTGGTTTATTCCACTGTGAATGAACATAAATTGTTTTGGGGGCTGACACATCTCTCTCCCTTTCTCTCCCACTCTCTTCACAGTATCCTTGGCCATAGCGGACATGATGGTGGGGGTTGTTGTAGTACCATTCTCTGTCTACACTGAGGTCACTCTGATGGTCACCAGCGCACCTCCAGTTTGGTACCAGAGCAGATATACTGGCTCCTCCTCATTTGGAGGAGTAGTGGGCCCTTGGCAGCCCTGCATGCTTATCGGCCTCGTATTTGCAGGCTGCACCTTCGTCTCCATCATCACCATCTTCCTCATGACAGTAGAACGGTGTGTCGCCATCATGTGGCCGCTCCACAAGGACACCTTGGTGACGAGGAGACGAACTTTACACCTCATACTTCTGTCCTGGGTGGCGAGCTTCCTGTTGGCTCTGGCGCCACTCATTTTCAGCAGCAGCTTTACTCTGGAATACAACGAGTGCAGCCGCATGTGCAACTACGCCCCGCTGTGGTTGGGAGGGAAACTGCCATCCGACGCCAACATTATGCTGCTGTTCCCCGCCTTTGACTTCACGCTGCTGGGTGTAACACTGGCTGTCAACATCTTGTCTTTCACCAGCATCCAACGCTACTCCCGCAAGCGCAAGCTTCTCTCAGAGAGAAGCTCCTTTGATGATGGGGGAGAAGGAGTTGTTCCTCAGACGCCTCACAGGCCTTCCTTTTCAGACATCAAAGCTGCCAAAACAATTGGCATTCTAACGTTTGCCTTCACAGCGTCCTTCTCCCCTATTTCAGTGTTTGTGGTGGGGAACGTGGTAGGATACACCTGGTGTAACTTTTCCTTCTTTGCCTTCTGGATCCTGACAGGAAACAGCTGCTGTAATGTCATCATTTACAGTGTCAGGGACCAGCGTTTTAGGAAGGGCGTGACCCGGCTCTTCCAGAGGGAACAGTCCCCTCAGCATGGAGAGAAGTCACATACTCACACACATTTTGTATCTGGTAGAATTACTTCTTGCGCCGTTCCCGTGACTTGACTTCTTGTGAGTTTCCATGTGTTCGTTTATAAGGGGTGTTGCCGTGTTGGCTGAGTCTAAGAACCATAACAAAAATAACTTTTATCCTACTGTATGTTCTTAATGATATTTCATCAAGAAGCATATGAACTGTATAAAATATCCATCAGCTAATGTGTCAGACACAATGTTGATTTTGCACTAATTCATAGTGTGCGTGCGTGCATGTGTGTGTGCATGCGGTATAGCCATAATTGTCATGGTTTTATTATAATATTATCATTGCTTAAATTTTGTAATTGCAAATGAAATAATGATTCGTTTTGCGGGGGGTACGATTTAGTGAAAAGGTTGACACAGTATTTGACCATATGCAGATTTACCAGGTACGGACATTGCATTATTAATTGATATAAGGTAAAAAAAATCATCTCACAGTCACAGTTCTGTGGAGTGCTGTATTTAGTGTACATTTCACTACATACTGTAGTTTGACTAACATTTCCATTCACATTGTTGCAGATATTGAAATGCTGTAAATATTTAAAGGTTTTGTGACATTAATTTTCATTTATTTTTATTTTTTATTTTTATTTTAGGTTTTATCTCAATCACACCCAGAAAACCTGAACTTTGAACATTCAGTGGATTTTCTGTGGTCTGAAGTTTCCTTTGGGGTTTGGAAGGCTTTTGAGCTACAATGAAAACAGGCAAAACAGTGAAAACAGTGACTGGATTGACAGTGACTGGACTGCCAGTGACTGGCAAATCCCATTGACATAATGGGATTTGCACATTGTGACATCACAATGAGCTCAGAAAACCTAAAAAATTACAAAAACTTTTTTTTAATGTCACAATCCCTTTAATATTCACTGTTGCATAATTTATAATGAAGAGGAGATCAGAAAACGACAAATAAATGTATTTGGGAAAATAGTACATTTGATTTCATTTAATAATTTTGAATAATTTCACAAGTGAGGGTAAATGCATCCCGAATGATTTAGCCGTCTTTTGGACCTCAACTCAGATGTTCACCATTTTTGCTTCCATAGATAGAATGTCCTTCACTGGGGTGTTATGTATTGTATGTGAGGGATATAACTGGCTCCCCGTACTGTATATTAATCTGCAAAGATTAAAGATTAAACACAACCACAAAACATAGGGACATAACTTTAAAGGCAGAAGCCAGACAAAGCAATATTAAGGAATATTACACAAGAGGGTCTGCGTTACTGGGATAATTGGCACCCCAGTGATGTCAGGAACAAGGCGAAGCCTACAACTACTATGTGTTGTACTGTATATAGCAGTGGGTGTGGTTTTCTGGACCCACTGAAAAATTGGCCACTCATTTTTCCCCAGATTTACAAAAATCAATTCAATCAATTATTTTAAGCCAGCCATCCAGGATCCTGGTGAATCATGACCATAAAACCTTTGATTCTGTTAGAAAAAAAGGTTTTATGATTATATGATATACTACATTCTACATAGTACACAGACAGAGTCTATAGAGCCTACTCCTTCCACACGCCAGATTGTTCTACCTCCCAGTCCCGGCACAGTAGTTCCAGAGCAACGGATGGCTTGATTCTATAGGCTTAAAATAATTGATAAAATTGTAAATCTCTATGGGAAATTTTAATTTCAATGTGTCCAGAAAAACACGGCCAATATGCCCTACAATATGAGCAATGGAGAGGGAAAGTGGAGTAGAGTAGACAGCACTGACGTGCTTCCAAGGAACTTAAAAAATAATAGTCTCTGTTGGACCAACACTGAACACGTTGTAAGCTAGTCAGTGCACCTAGTGAGGCTTTGTTCATTGCATAGTCTCATACTCTACCTTCCCTGTGGTCTGCGTTGTCCTTACCAACAGCTACCAACCATAATAAGGGTCGTAGAGAATAGGTGTATTCCCACACGGGAAGGTGATTTGTCTAGCTAGTACAATACTGGAGGTAAACATGCTTAATTATACTCAATTATATGAGAATGTAAAAAACAGGCTTGTCCATGGTGCACTCTTGACAGGGCATTAACCACCTTAACGGATATTAGAAACCCAAAAGAGAGGGGGAGAGAGGCTGGCCGCTAACGCCAGCAGTGATGTGATAAAAGCATATTCCTCCCCCCAGCCCCTCAATGAAATATACAATCTCACTTTGGTGAGAGAGAGAGAGAGTTAAAGAGAGAGAGAGAGAGAGAGAGAGAGAGAGAGAGAGAGAGATAGTGTGACAGTACTGGCCTGGGAGGCTCGAGGCCTGACATGAATCTGAGATCTGACTCACTCACAAATTGGTCACTTAATTATTCCACTGGGAATTGATCTGAACAGATCTCCGATACTGTCGCTGTCGGGTGTATGATGTATGTATGTTGTCGGGTGTGTCCAAAACTTTTACTTCTCAGAAAATGTAAATAATAATAATAATAATTAAAAAATGCATGCATTCACAAGCTCTTATTAACACTTTTCATTGGTCCAATATTTATAAAAACCCCACACACATTTTCCAAAAAGAAAAAAGCAAAAATAGCAGATCTACAAGCTCACAATGCTCAAGCTAATGTTGTGAGCTTTTAGAATAGCTAAACAAAATTGAAATATTGTGTCTGACGACGACCCTGGTATATGCTTTTATATAACTCTGTGTCTTTATGTGAATTGAGTCTGTGGGTGGATGAGTCACTTTGAGGCAACAGCCTTGGTAGTGTATCTTTTTGGTCATATCCAATTGTGTTGGCCTACTGGATGTAAAACACATGCATTTTGAAGGCGCTGAAGCCCTTTCCCTAGCAGCAGAACATTAATGTACTATGTACATTTTTATGTCTCACTCTCAGGCTTCAAAAGGTGCGGCCAAGACCATGATTTGCCCCCTGTCCTGTCGGCTTGTAGCTGGCCGATTTTAGCAAAACACATTTTTGGCTATAACTCATACAGATTTTGTCCAAACGTCACATGAATCTGTAAACAGTATATCATATTGTGTGATCAAGAGTCGGACTCACGACGGATCTCATATTCCTTCCTGTTTGTCTAAGATTTCCTTCCAAAGTTTATAGGAGTGGTCCGTTTTGAACAAAATTCCTCAATTATGAACGCAGAGTGTGATAGCGTGAAGATTTGTAGTGCCTTCCAAGTACAGTGTATAGGCCAAGGAAGAAATGCCACCCTACATTTTTCAAAACGCCCTCATGGTGGCACTATCTCAGCAGCACTGCAAATGAGGGTGAACCTCAATGCTTTATCGAGAATAAATAAAGGTTTCAATCAATAACGATTCACGTTTTAACTATAACTGGATCTGCGTAAAACGTTGCATACACACATCCCTAGAGGCCAAGGAAAAACATCTGCCCTGCATTTTTCACATCAGCCTTTTTCAAGTGGCTGATGCATTCTCAAATGAAGAGTGACTGAAGTTATGACTGAGAACAAAAGAAGAGTCGAGGAACAACATGGGCTACATACAAGAAGGAACCATTTCTGTCTTGTGAAAGAATGATTTGCAAGTAAGAAAAAGGCTCTTAGTTATTTGCTTCTCAGACATTTGAATGTTTTTGCATGTTTGGAACAAGTGTCTCTTGGCCTTGGATTGTTTTATGTGCAGTCCATGCACCCAGAATGATAAGCTAAAAATTCAAATCAATTCAATGAATGTAATAGACACTGCATGAGCACTCTGAGCACGGAACCCCTTCTGTCAACTGATGATTTAAATTGCTATTCAGAAAGGTATGCAAGTAGTGATTCAGTCAGGGAGTGTGCATACAAAATCGGGCCAACAATGCCGCCGATTAGCTGTGCACATAGGAACGGACATACGGTCAGGGCAAAAAATATTATATCACTAGCGTGATCGATCATGGTCACAGGGATTGAGACCTTGGGCTCCATTTTCGTCACACGCCTTTTTTTTTACTATTTTGAAGAATATTTTTGAATAGTTAAAATGGCCAGTCTACAAACTCACAACGTCTCAATGTAGATTGGCTAGTTGAACTATTCAAAAATGTTTTTCAAAATAGTACAAAAAGGCAAAGAAGTTTAGGGATAAGGGGTTTAGCAGTGACGAAAATTGAGCCCCTTGTTTCCTATATCAGTTACTATTTACCCCATGGCATGTGGTAAATAGTAACTGATATACAAACGCATACACACTAACACTAACTAAATAACAGATATACATGTGCCCTCACTGGCCTCTCAATTCCGAGGGAAACAGTCTGCGAAAATAGCTATATGTGAGTTTGTAATATCTACAGAACTATTTTTAATAAAGAGATTTGCTTGTTTTACTTATAATTCTGGATGCATGGTCTTCAGAGCAACTGAACTACACACAAACCACCCCAAGGCCAAAGTAATGACTGAGACACTTTCTCCAAACATGCAAAAGAGATTCAATTGAATATGTTAGAGAAGCAAATGACCAAGAGCCTTGATTTTTGTTTATATGCAAATAACTCAATCTTTCACAAGAAATAGAAATGGTTCCTTCTTTGGTTATAGCCTACGGATGATTACTAAATGTTCAGTCAGTAAATTACACTGCAGTTCAGAATTGTTATCCTCTCCATTCAGAACATCTGTGTTGCCAATATTCATTATACATCTCTCTCGTGACATACAATAATATACGCAGGACACATCACTGATGCAGCTGATAATGTCTGACATTAGCAGTGCTCGATGTGTGCTAGAATAATGCAGTGGAGATATGATCTGGCAGCAATAACTGCCAGGAAGGGCCTAAATTGTTTAATGTTTTTAAGGTTGAATTTTATTGTGTTTGTGACTTTCTTCACATGTTTTTTGAAGCTATGTCCACATTTTGACCACTACTGACAGTGTCACCTGTTATGATTTATCTGCATAAGCATATTGATAACCATGGCGGGATGCAGCAGAGAGGCTGACTGTACGTACACTATGATATGAGATGCACTGTCCATTCTGTTCTTATCATCCAGTTTCCATATCTACTAGGAATGTCATAGATCTACTGTCCTAAACTGTATATATTCTCTGTGTGTGTAATAAACCTTCAGAATGCATGACTATCCACCGTGTGTGTCTGACTTGTGTTCTGTGCGCCTGCGACTCACAATGGATCATCACCCACCACCCAAAGGGAACATATGGAGACTTCCAGAGGCCTTAGAGATGGTCGCTCTTTCATATCATTACATCACCCACAAAAGAACAGATTTTCAAATCACTTCATGCACGCTACACAGTGAAAATGAATGATCAATGACAGTCGTACGAAAGAGACTTCACACAATCACTGTTTTGTCCATTCTATAGGTGCACAGCAGCACAGAGTACATCTGTTTTAGCTTTACACTAGCCTTTACACATGCAAACAACCGCTCAGGCAAAGCAGCCTTCACAGCAACAACATGGTGTGTGTATGTGACAAAAAGGATTGTAAACAAGCTCCATCATCTTTTTATCCGTAATACGCTAGGGTTCCAGTTAGATCACTGACAATTACATGAGCATATGCTAAGGTACATACTGTATATCTGTGGAGAAAATTGTAGATGGATGTGTATATGCTTGGTAAGATCTAAAGGTATTTTTGATTACCTATTGAACTTGGTTGTATGGTAACTTGATTACTTGAGGAAATGTTCTGTGATTGCCAATTCTTTTGTGTACACTTGGGTCATAATTACAGTAGAAGAAAGACTTGGAAGACAATGAATAGAATTCTGTACAAAAACGGATTTGAGCTTGAGTGGTGCCTTGCAGCCTAGTGTATGTATTCAATGTTTGTGAGTGAAATGTAAAGCCCAATCCTTTCCCAGATGGCTTTTATGAAAGCCAGAGGGGATAAAGCAGCTTCTGGATTTTGGCAGTCACTGCAGGTGTGACAGAAACAGAGGAACAGGCTGAGACCAAACCTATTAGTGCTCTATTGATGGCAATGTGTATAACTGTATACACAGTGCCACTCAGAGCCACTGAGAAGATGTATGCTGTTTGGATGTAAGCGATGATCAAAAAAAACAACAACAAAACAAAATAGTGAACATGCTGACTTATTTATAATGTACAGGGAAATAAAGGTAAAAAACTAATATCTTGCATACAATGAAAATGAAAAGAAGCATAACAAATGGTGAAAACGAGGTACGGCAGGGTATTGGCATGCTGTAACTAACAGTCTTGGATCAAGATCTGTCAGGTTTCTTTTAGCAATTCTGACATTTGTGTACCGTATCTCCAATCTGTGAACCCATTCAGAGAAGAAAAACAAAATCACACACGTGTTAAGTGAGTGGTGCAACTCTGTGTGGGGGTCCCCGGAGGTTAGAGACCCACAGAAACGTGGCCAGGGTGCCGGCCCGGTTACGGCGAGCCACCCCGAGATGAGAAATGACCATGTGTGGTACTGTACTGTACTATAAATCATCATATATACACTAAGGTTAATGTGTGTGTGTGTGTGTGTTAGGCTGTGCAGCAAACAGTGACACTTGGTTGTGAAAACCAACCAAACTAAATTTTCATGCTCGGACACAGCCAGACAGTGGTTGCACCACTAAAAAAAATGTTTTTCTCTAATAAGGTAGTACCAACAATAAAACTACAAGAATCCAATTCATGTCATCTTCCTCCTGATTGTGCTACTGCTATCCAGATTGCAAATACCCCGCAGCACCCCTCCCACATTTTGTTGTTGTTGATGCAACATGTAATCTCGTCAACACACCATCTCTCTCTAGGTCGTCCTCAGACGAGTCCTCCGTCCTTCCAGTCATCCCGGTTCTCCATAAATCTTGCCAGCTCGCTAGTACTTTGCACTCCTGCATCTCTCTTGAGTACATCCACATATGTTAATGTGGGACGTCCTCGTGGCCGGTGCCCGTGTGTTGGTTCCCAGAGCACCAGTTTGCTGGCAGGCAGTTCTTGATGCCTTTGGCAGTGTCCTGCTAGTCTCATTCTCCTGGCTGCTATTTTCTGGCTCACCCTTGGTATTCTCTCATACAGGGTCTCGTTAGTGACAGTTAAGTACTGCACGCAGCATTCTGGTGTATACCATTGTATACTGTAATGGTTCTCAAAGGGGTACTTGAGGGAGTTCCAGCTACGTTTGTATGATAGATAGAAAGTTAGGAACCAAATGGACCCTTATGGATCTGTAAGTGTTACTCAGTGAGTCAGTGTCAAATGGAACCAAATGGACACCAAGTTAAATTAATATTGATTTTATAATATAAATTGTGGTCCCAGTGATAGGAATGCTATGAAATGGGGGTCCGTAATCTAATGCATGTCAAACTGACAAAAGTTGTGAGGAACAGATGTATAAAGGTAGATGCCTCTTCCGTCTCTGGGGCATCTCTATGTCAACGGAAAGCAACTTGGAGGCAACAGGAGGCAATGGCGACACGTGATTGCAATGGCAAGCTTTTCCAATATTCCTTGCAAAGCATAGTGGAAGCAAAATGGAAGAACGGAAGGAGACGTTCGGTAGGCCAATCAGAGGTCTCCCATTGGACAGGTTGCTCCAACAAACTGCAGCAGCCAATGAGGCATTTTCTGATCTATATTTTTTTCAATATTGTGAGAAATCCACTGGGAACTGAATTCTGTCTTACCATGTATATTATATATTGTGATGTCATCATGACATACAGTAGCTTCACTTTTCTGTTGTGCAAAAGTTAACAAAAATAAGGTTCAATTTGCTGGAAAATAATTCTTGGATAGAGAACAATAGTGTTTCCAATACCAGCCACACTAGGGGTCCTTGAAATGAAAATGGTTGAGAATCACTGCTAGAGCTGGAAAGATCCAGTCCCTGGCATATCTATTCAAATTAGGAGCCGGAGGCTGCTAAGTGTCAATTTCAGGGTACTTGATATGAAAAGGTTTGAAACACAGCTACACACTGTACTATGCAAATAAAGCTCAGATGCCTTTTCCCTCCTTGGCTCAACAGATCAATTCACAACCTGATTTGGCTTGCTCCCACCTGCATGGTGCTGAAGATATGTCTGTGTCTCTCTCCGTCTGTCTATCTAACTAACTATATCAGTTTCACAATAGGAGGCCATTCTGGAAGTCTCCAACCTCTCCATGTTTCAAGAGATGGCTCAACAAGATGCTCTCCATTGCTAAACTGGAACTAATTTGTTATGACGGACAAAGGACACAGGCTAAGTTCCAAAAAATGTGGAGGCCATTCCTTGCAGAACTCGACAGTAGTTGAGTATGTTCTGTTTATCTGGCTGCTATGGTGCAACCGTGCATCTTTCACTACTGAACTCATAATATTCCCTGCTTTCTGATTGTTGTTGATCCCACCCAATCGTTTTGTTTTTGTGTGTGTGTGTCTTTTATAGCATGTAGTTTTCTTTTCTATTAGTTGATGTCTTGTGGTGTTGTGTTGTCTTGTATTTGTCTCTATCTCTTTGGCATTTGAAAAATCTAAATAAAATATGTAAAAAAAAAAAAACAATAGGAGGCCATGAATTGGATACGTAGGTCGGCTATATGCCTCCATAATGGATACTGACTACCATGTCTAACTTGCTACCACTAATCAGGACTAAATCAAGTAAGACCATGGTGTCAATCAGGTTTTCAAACCAAAGTCAAATTTGCACATTTGTAATAATTGACACATTTACTCTCGATATAGCATTCCTACTCCATCTAGTGTAAACTCTAAACAACTATACTCTCGACCTCTCAATTCAATGCAATTAAAATAAATGTTTATGGTGTTTTAGAAGTCAAACTAAAATGCACTATACCGCAGCAGTCGGAAATGCGGCAACTTCTCTGGATACAGTGCACACAGCAATTCAGTAGAAACCTTTTATTCTTCTGTTTCACTACAGTATGCTATCTGTGCCTTTCTACAGCAGGATTGTATGACTGTCCTTGTTAGAGCTAATCTTGTAAACCGCTGAACAAATCAGCGCATTTTACATATTTTTTCAAATATGTAACCTTCATTTTATAATGGAATTGATGCGACTTGGACCAGGCTTTTGGATCGCGAGATCCACATGATTAGAAATATTATTATGATTTTGTCAGAATGGGCAACCTCTATTACTGGTGAATGTCACCAATGAATGAACACAAAAACTCTTCAAATTATTACAAAAATGTACAAATGGTTTGAAGGTTTTACAGTATTGGTACATCTTTCCAGCAATCATGAAATTAGTATTTCCTTTACACATAGATCGCCTTTATAGATTAGTTTGTGATGCTACATGTGTCTTTGGATGGAGTTGAGCGATTGTGTAACATTTGCTACAGAATCATACTGAATATTAAACAGTAAACATCTGAAATAAAAGCTGCAACCACAGGGCAGCTTCCCAATAACGATCCATACATTCGGAGTCAAATACAACTAGTAATCAACATTACACATCACCAGAAAAGGCTTTAAAGCAACAGGTTACTTTAGTAGAGGTTATTATTATGATCATTATCATTTTATTATTATATACAGTTGATTAGAATGTTCTAATGAACTGTGCAGTTGATTAGACATTTCTAATGAACTGTGCAGTTGATCAACTGTGCAACAAAGCGATAATATCGCTTTGGGTCGTGTAGCTACCTTGTCATGATGCTTTGGGTCGTGTAGCTACCTTGTCATGATGAAGACCTCAAACATTTACCAAAGTATCCTATTGCTTAGTTAAGGCAGGACGTTTTGTTATTATTGTGTTCAACTGTATCCCATTCACAGGTTCCTTCCTTGACCTCTGAACTCTTCCCTTTGGGATTCTAAAAGAATGCATTCAACTAAATGGAGATGAGAACACAACTTTGAAACAGACAAGACAAGAAGACTACACTAGGACAAGAACTCAGTCACAGCATCAGTCAGTCACAAGTTCACAACAGGAGGGAGTAGAAACTCAATACACACACACTAGCCACAAAAGTGAAGTGGTGAGCTCTTGGCAGCATAATTTAAGGGTCATCCAGTCTAATTAGTGCTGGCAGACAGACCGAATGGTTATGTAGTGATCCCAATGTCATTGTTCAAATGTTCCTTGTCTCTATGTGGACTGTGTTCATGATGTGCAGTCCCATCTGCTGCCCTGTGGTCAGCGCCTACTGCCTGTGATACACTGCTGAACCCCTGATCCCTGTGAAAAGATGGTTGATAGGGAATAAGGGTCACAGTAAAGAAGAATATAAATATGCTACATAGATGTAAAAGAAATAATAATAAAAATAATAAAAAAACATTTTGAAGGTTGTTGAACTAAGTGACTCGATAATCCATAATTTGTGAGGGGAACATTAGCTAAAATTAGCACTTGTAGACTATTTTTGGCAAAGAAAAAATGTTGGTGTACATAGGAAAAAGGGGTCCTAATACAGAGCCAACTCAGGTCCAGTTTACCAAAGCTGTGTTAGTGATATGTAACATAGGCCTGAACCTTCTGCATTAAAGACATACTAGGTAGAATCTCAGATCTGTATGCGTACACACACTCCCCTCCCCTCTGACAGAAATGGTCCATTTATACAGCGCTTTTATCCAAAGCACTGTACGCAGATCGTGCATTACCTATACACTGATGGCGGATGAAACCATGCAAGGCAGGCATCAACATGCTCTTTGGGAACAATTAGGGGTTCAGATTCTTGCTCTAGGACACCTCGACACACCTCGCCCGGGATCAAACTGATTCATAGCCTTTTATAATATTTTGCATCACTCCATTCCGTGCATGGATGCTCTCAAATGATGCGCACGGATGTCCTAGAATCGGAAGATAATCCATACTCGCGTGAATCCATTTGAACGATACAAGCTGTGATCGAGAGCCTGCTCTGCACACATTGCATGGATTGGATTGCAATATAGGTGTTTTCGATTGGCTTGGCTACGTGCGTTGTGCGTGCGTGAACATATTTTTTGTCCGGTCACGTGATCTACCTGTTCAGAAGTATTCCAAAGGATGAAACCATGGATGATCCATAGCGCCCTCCAGTGGAAAACACATCAACGGCACAGAAAGAGGTAGGAAAGACGGTACCAGTAACTCTCACACATTAACACTCACTTGAGAAGCTGTCCCAACTCCCGCTTTATCCGCCGCACAATGGGTGGTCCCTGATAGGTGAATGCGGTATAAAGCTGAACCAATGATGCGCCAGCGCGGATCTTGTCCATGGCATCCTGGCCACTGGCCACACCGCCAATGCCGACAATTGGTACACTACCTAAAACCACACAAGGGATAATTAGGTGCATATAACCAAGCTCATATGAACGGGTACATACACTGATTATATTTGTTGCACTCTGCTAAAATCTTTTTTACCGTTTTATAATTTATTTAACATAAATATGTTGTTTTTATGTACCTGTACACAAGATGTAACAATAAAACAGCCTTGAGTATGGGGTCCCTTGACAAACACCATTATTACTGGTAGCAGTGTTATTTTGTGCTTTTATTCACCAAATCAATACATTAAATGAAGTCAAACACATTTGTGCAAGTAAATTAGGTGTGTACCTTTAGTGAGGCTGTACATTTCACTGATGGCGTGTGTGGAGATGTCCTTCAGAGGTTGACCACTCAGCCCACCCGCCTCGGACCGATGAGGGTCCTGCAGTGTCTCTGGTCTGGACACTGTGGTATTAGAGACCATAAGACCGTCCACTCCCAGCTTCAAAACACAAACACAGATAGATAAGTAGTAGGAATAAGAAGTACAGTAGGAATAGATACTGTAGTAGTCATTATTCTCAAACTTTTGTATTGACACCCTTCTGAAAATATTTTGTGCCATACAAGATTTGTTTTACAAGCTTTTTGGAAAATACTTAGCAAGCTCACATTCATTGTGAGCTTGTAGATCAGCTATCTTCAAATAGCCGATATGTACAGCAGGGTTCAAATGGTTCAACTGATTTCTATGTTATATCAAATAATTTTGCTAGGACACCCTGGAACCGCTTATCGATCCCGGAGGCCCGGACACCACTTTGAGAACCACTACTGTACTGTATATGAACCAGCTACAGTAGTTCTCCAGTACAGGGCCAACACACACACATATTGCTGACAGGCTAATTGACTGCAGGTGTGATCATTTAGGGCGAGCGTGGGAGGATATGAGACGTCATGTAGTGGTGGAAAACCAGTGCATGAGTGCTCTTCAAATGTTTGCTTTTTATTTTTTTCATTTGCACTGAGTTGACGTTCCTCTATTTCATCTATTCCATTAGCTCTCGTCTCTGTCTCGCCCCAATGAACACACAAGTCCTTGAACGTAGCAGAAGCAGAGCAGAATACTGAAGGTAAAGAAAAGAAACAATAGAACAAAGAAAAAAGCTCTGCACACTGAGTAATGCTACAAAAACGTATGAAGTGCAGTAAGTAGACATTTCTTTTTTTTCCCCCAATAATGGGGGAAAATGTTCTTACTGCACATTCGTTTCACATTCGAAACCATGAATGGTGCAAAAATGTTCAGAGTATTTTTTGTTCTAAAGAAAAGGGCTGGGGTAAAACACTGCTATGATGAGGATTGAAAATAACATTTGAAAAATACATTTGAAGACAAAATCTCGTAAATCAGTCATTGCATTGCAAATACGGCATTAGATCTAGAAATGAACAACCATTAATGTATGCTGACCTCAGTGATAACATCAGCAATGTCCTGTTTGTCCTGCAAAGTGAGATCAGGGGCAATCTTCACCAAGATAGGAGGTTTATTATTTCCTGGCAATGCATCACGCTCTTTCAGCACCTGAGGGAAATGTATTAGAGTTTGTGTTAAATGGAGCGGTAGCAAAAGTAAACATACCAGATGGAGATAAACCTGATCTGTACAGAACACCAAGTACAAATGAGTCAGTTCAAATGGCAAAAGAAATGTCTATTTAAGAATTTAATATTCCACAATATTTTC
>OOFJ01106650.1:0-15319 GCA_900323375.1 Benthosema glaciale
ATTTAATCTCTCACGTCTCACTAAACAGTCTGATATTTAATTCAGTTAGCCTATGGAAAATGTATCCATGGCCCACGCTATCTACTGTATCAACAAGTCTAGTACAAAAAAGAAAGAAAGAAAGAAAGAAAGAAAGAAAGAAAGAAAGAAAGTTAGTTATTTGCGTGTGCCGTGTGTGGTGGCACCGTGGCAGTGGTGGTGCGCCATGCGTAATAATGGAACAACACGAGAGAAACTTACACTGCTGTTCTGTCCAGACCAGTGCACCACTGCCTGGTTATGAGCCGAGTCTCCGGCGAGGGCGAACGTTGAGCTGGCCAGGTGGAGCTCCTGCTGGTCCTCCTCGCCGCTCCATGGAGATGCGGACCACGTTCCCATGCTTTCCGCCGTCGGCGCGCTGCGCCTTCGTCTCCTGCACCGGCTCCTTACGCCTGCAGCTGCAATGGTATTATTTGTGGTCGCCTCACCTTGTGCCACGTTTTCTTTGTAAAGCTTTGTAAAACTTTTGTCATCGTTTTTGCTTTCCTCGGTCAAATTGTTGTCAGCCGCGGAGGCAATAACGGTCGTCGTTGCGCGGCGTGGACCACCGGATCCACGACGAGACTCGTGAGGAGTAGAAAGTTTGTCTTCGGCGCTCAGTGCGTCTTTCTCAACACAAACGGAGTTATTTTCCCGATAACTTTCCTCGCTGCCGGTAAATTCCGCGACGTCGTCGTCGTTTCGGTCTCTGTTCGTAGATTTCAGACCCATTAGCCTTTCGGCAAACCCGACGAACTCCTCCTCAGCTGGTATCTCGCCATAATCAGCCACATCCAGCGCCGAGAGTTCCCGTTGAAAGTGTTGGACTGTGGGTAGCTTGCATGATGGGAATGGGACGCACCTTATCTCCGCTCTCGTTATGCCCAGTATGGAAGTTAAGGAGAAGAGCCAAATCCATTTAGCAATCAGATTAGAAAGGCAACAAACGAAGCTCATCTCCATTCTACGTAGATTCCACTTTCAAATGTCCCCAAAACATATCATTGCTATACTCTTTAGGATGCCCCTCTATAATATCGCCTGGTAAAGTCGAGAGTGTGTAATGCACTGTGGGGTGATGGACAAGTGTTCCCAAGTACTGATGTGATGAAAACGATGCACTAGAGGAGGAGGGGCTGGAGGTTGGGTGCTGCACGAGAGGAGAGGGGGGCAATTCACCCCCGTCCCCGTCCCCCCGTCTTTCTTTAGCCTATCTCAGCCGAGATGTGAAAATAATGACTGCACTCGATTAGTTTTACATTTAAATTATGTTTATGTACAATGTCGATTAAGCATGGTATAGATCATTAATCAATTAGACCATGGTCACCCAAGGGTTTCTGAGGTAAGATTGGATTTGGAAAATAGATTCAGCTTTACATAAAAACGCAACTTTTTTTAACAGCTCAATACGAGATTAAACAAGAAATCCCTTTTGAATAGGGCCTATACGTTCATCACTTCCACAATATTCAGTTCCAAAACCAATATGTAAATATCGAAGGCAGGCCTACATTTAGATAAAAGTTAATTAGTTAGTTCGTTTTTGGTGATGTAATCATGAAATTATTTAGAAATTCCTGATAACAGCCCTTGCAGCCAAGGCTAGCCCACAAAGGCCTATTAGAATCAAGCATTCCATTTGCCTGCATTCACTGTCCATAGTGAGTCATTATGTAGATAATGAATGGAGCCCAGCTACAAATTGTCTAAGAAATTCCATCATTTCTCATGTTATCATTAACATGAAATGTAGAAAACATACTAAATTAATTCAAGTATTGTTCCCAAACTTTGGGCCCATAGTAAGGCTAGTAAGTCTTCTTGAGTTAGTATCGCAGTGTTTATATGGCAGACAAACACCACAAACAAATAATCATTGGAACGAGAGCAGAAATACTGCGAACAAATTAATACAATTGAATAATGAACACGTGTCAATGGGGAGCCCTTTGAATATATTCTTCACATTCCAATATGTTGGGCTTTGATCCAGCAAGCTAATGTAGACCATTAAGAGGACCACAGCCAATTGTAACTGTTTGATTAGATTCTGTTTCTGCCGGCTAACATTTAGTCAATAGGATGAGGATGCTGTTGACTGGTGACTGATGGCAAAGAGTGTCTCTGTATTGAGCTGTTCCCCTGGCCCATTGCTCTGAGCCGGGACGTGCTCCTGTTCGACACACAGGGTCAACAGCACAGAGACGTCTTTCATTGGTGGCCATTAGTGATGCAGCGTCGTGCGAGAGCTGTCTCAATCTGTTTCAGTTAGCTCCCACCAGACAAGAGCAAACCAGTCTATAATGCAGATTGATGTCTGATTGAGAATTTAAATCGTGGAGGACTTGAGTTAAAAAGCTCAACTTTGAACTAGGAGGTGAGCTAAAAGCATAGCCTCATCAGAGAAAGGCGTGGGCCCCCTTAGTGAAAATGCTGACGTTGTGTGTTCGATGTATTATCATTAATGTATTAATGTCACATGTATTTTGAATCAGTACGTTTATTCATGTTTGTATATATGTTTGAGTTATGATGGGAGGTGACCTTATGAAATTATTTTTATTCTTTTATAGTGATACTTTTAGTATTTAGTCTTTTAGTGATGTGTTTGGTGTGGGTTGTTACCGTTTTCTGTGTTTGTTGTTACTGTTCGAGTGTTCGTCCCTTATTGTCTGGGCTTCTGTGAGAACTATGAATTCCCCCATGAGGGATCAATAAAGTCTATCGTATCGTATCGTTTTTTTTTTTTCGTATTTAATTCTGAGAGTGTGAAAAAGACTCAAAGTCTTTTGTGAACACCATGGCAACTGAGACTGAGAGAGGAATCATTGTCTTTCTCAAAACAGAAATTCTGCTTTATGTCACACCAACTGAATATGAACAGTGTTTCTCCATGTCCCAGAGCCCACACACGGAAACCTGCAAGCAGGCAGTGTGAAAGGTAAGTCAATCTAAGTCAGTGAATTGTTCCATTTAATTTAATTGAATGGAAACGTAACAACCAATCACAAGTAGAACAATACAATTTAGGCATTTATCAGACTTACAAAAGTGAAGAGTAAATGGTAGAGTTTCCCTATGGGAAACTTTTAAGGGGGTGGGGGGCTGGATCATGTCCTGAAGGTAAAGAGTGTTTTGTACTGGGTGTGGGCAGCAACCTGAATCCAGTGAAGAGAACACAAAAATATAGAAAAAGTGCTCCTTGGAGCACAGGTCTCCACGACTCTATTAGGCCAGGAATGTTTGTGCAAAGTTTCACACGCTGCGTCTATGATTTGAGGCATTTTGTTCAAAACGGGCCACATCAGCAAACTTTAGATGTCAATCATAGCAACCACGATAGAATATATTATCTATTCTATACCAAAGACACCCTGAGGGCAAGAGGACCTTGCCCTAAAGGGCGAGGTTGTGTCAGTGCATGCATCCGCCATGGATGCTGTGCACGCGCTGGCGCTTTGGCATGGAGGGTCAGATCAACATATGGAATGAATTCTGTACTGGCCATATATGGAGCGTGTCTTGAGTGTACAGGGTTTGATGAGGGGCCAGGTAGGGCCGGGCCTTAAATTTCGGGTCTGTTGAGAACTCTAGTTTTCGCCGGCTACCGGGCGCGGCTGCACTAAGAACTTTGGGGTGGGCCCGTCTAGAGTTTGAATGGACAGTCAAAAGGGAGACATCGAAGACGACGGACAGGTGGGGAAGGATCAACATGTTCATATGGAGATCTAAGGGTTTGAGGTCAGATGTAGAGGTGCTGGCCAGCTCCATATATACCTGTACATATATAGGTGATGATCCAGTCTTCCTTTCTCTCTTTTTTCTTTTTTCTTTTTTCAATGCGGACCCCAATTAAGAAGACTAGCTGGTTGGCACCAGCTAATGGAGATCCTTAATAAAAACAAAAAAGCAGACACAGATGCTCTTAATCCAGAGCGATTTACAGTAAGCAAGAACAAAACCTGGTAATGCATCAAATACATAAAAATTGTCATCAAGAATATATACTTAAGCTAAGAACAGTGGAATATTAATTGTATATATTTATATAGTGCCTTTATCCAAGGCGTTTTTAGTGAATGTACTTTCAGCTTCCCTGCATTGGCTGATCTGAGCATGCGGGAGGGTTTGAAGGGTCTGATCAGACTTGCAAGATATGGGGGTGCCATACATACAGTTGCTTTGAATGCCAGCATCAGAGTTTTGTACTCTTCACTCTGTACTCACCGCTCCCTCCATCGGAGAAGGGACGAGACATATGATAATTTTGGCTGGTTGAAGACCACACTGGATCACTTACATGAATAATACATGATAGTTAAAAAAAATACTGAGCTGCTGATTAGGCTGCTATTCAATAAAAGACAAATTGGGATCCTTAATAAAATCTAAATCAAATCAAATCAAACTAACACAAAATACATTAAACATGAATGACTCCTTCAACATTCAAAAACACTTGAGAACATTTGCTGAGGTGCTGATTAGGCTTCGATCTATTCAAATAAAAGACAATTCAGACTGCATATATTTGATTCAAATATTAACAATACTCTTTTAAACTAACATGTTTTGTTCATGATCTTATAATCCTGCATACGGGTACAATACTGCAGGTAATCCTTTTCTTTAAGATGTTGAGGGTTAAATTGCCTTTAGATGCATGGATACCATGTGATTCTGCATTGTTGTGTCATATTTTGCTTTGCACTTGCTGTGCACTATCAGCAGATTGTAAGGGAAGAGAGATGGCTCACAATTACTTGCTGATTCGATTACGATTAATAAATCAGTTGCCAACTAATTGAATAATCGATTCAATTTCGATTAATCGATTAATCGTTGCAGCCTTAATGGAGACAGCCATATATGGAGCATGTCACGAGCATGTCACGTGACAGACTGATGGTCATATATGGTGGTGTGATGGACTGATCAACTGACAGGTTTTGCAGGTTTTCATATCTGCGACCTACGATCACAATAATATATGCACAGATCCTTCTTGATCACATGACAATTATGGTCATGTCATGTGTACAGATTTGTGTGATATCTGGATAAAATATGATACACATAAACTTGCCTCTAGGTGGCACTATAAAAGGCAGATTAGAAAAATGCAGTCCAGATGTTTTTCCTTGGCCTCTAGGCCAAATTTTAGCAGATCGGGGCAAAGATGTGACTGGGCCTCTTATAGCACCACCATGAGGCTGAAATGTCAAGTGGCAATTCTTGAAATTCTTGCATGGACAATTTCACAGAAATCGCACGCTGTGACTTGAGGCATTTTGTTCAAAACAGACCAATAATGCAGACTTTGGAAGGCAATCTTAGCCAGCAATCTTAAGAATATGTGGAAGCGGACAGATCGGCATTGATCACATGACTATAGAGATAGTGTATACTGATTTGCACGACAAAGAAATGTGTTTAGCAAAAATCAGCCTCATGCCATGGTGGCACTTTAACAGCCAGGCCATTGTGGAAAAACTGGGGCAGAGGTTTGTTGTTGGCATCCAGGGAGTGTGTGTGCACAGTTTGGCATTGACCGGGCCAACGGTGGCAAAGATTAGCTGGTAACAGACGGACGGACGGGCACACACGCGGACGGACAGAGTGCAAAACATACTCTCACCATGCCTTCGGCCTAATGGAGAGAATACATTGATTTAATTTTTCATTTCGCACTTTGAGGTGGTGGACATCCACGCAATGTGCTCTTCAACCTGTGTTGCAGAGGGATACACTGACAGAACACAATACAATACTATTGTACTAAAACCACAATGGCTCCAAATTGTTATCAGAATCTCCTGAGTTTGGTTGTGTTCTTGATTGAAAACAAAACACGTATATTAAGACCTATATCACGACTCACACACACATTAAACTCAAAGGGGAAGATGTAGGCAGTCAGGACATTAGTTATGCACAATGCATTCCCTCACCTTTCTTTCTCTGGCTGAACAGCCAACATCTGCCGTTTACTGCTGCACCATCCATGGATTTGGAAGGAGAATATATAATAATCGCTGATATTACATACAGTAGCCTTAACAACACCATACACAACCACATACATTTTCCATTATTCAATTTGTGTAGTTCTATACCCAGACAATCAACATTAGTTGATTGGCTTGAAGGTACTGTAGCTAAAAAACATTTGTTTTGGGACAGACATCTGAGAGATCTAGGGGCTCGAATTTTGTTACCAGCTAAATGCATGACACGACCTGTGGGCCGTTGCCGTGGGCCGTTGCCCGCAATTTGTGCTTGCTAAGTCCCTTAATGGTATTTTGGTGGAGCGCGGCCGGCTATTTATTATGCCGACTGCGTTTTCTGCACCTGGAGGAGTGGTCTTGGGTGTGTTGTCACGTGTTCCCCTAAATTGCTATTTTTGTCACTCACATTTTGGAAAGCGATAGTGGAATTTAAAAGCACCCGTTAAGCCTGCCAAATCAGTCTGTGGAGCGGCGCACGGCCGCGTGGCACGCCTTTGGAGATCTCCAAAATTGAGCGCATATTTAGATAATCATATCTCGGTCAGTTTTCGTGAATTTTTTACACTTCAAAGTGCTGTGTGATCACCAAATATAGATCTTTAATTTGATATATACAGGCGTGTAGGTCGTCTCTCTATGAAACTTTATGAAGCGAAGCGTATTAGCCGGTCAATCGCAATAAACCGATTTCCTGAACCTTACGTTTGGCTTGATAACGTGTCGTAGAGACGACCTACACGCATGTTCTTTATATCAAATTAAAGATCGATATTTGGCGATCGCACAGCACTTTGAAGTGTAAAAGATTAACGAAAACTGACCGAGATATGATTAAAACTTGGGGCTGCATGCGCAGGGGGGAAAAAGAGGAAACTGTAGGCTGGGGGAGCGCAGCGCCAGGCAGCAACGGGTAATGCTGACAATATAACACTGGGCATAACGGGCAAAGATAAGGGGTCTTTTAAAGGCAATGGGATGTGGCACAGGGATTGGTTGAATTGCTGAAACGCCCAAACCACACCTATGCATAATGTAACGGGTCGTGGAGTTGTTTGACGGGTTTAGAATGGTCACCAAAACAATTTGAGGGTTCAATTTTAGAGGGGGGAATGCCCGTTCCCCTAAGCTAAATGCCCTAATAGTGGTAGAAGTGAGTTGCGACAAAAATCGAGCCCCTACTCTACTCCAATTAGAACTGCCAATTAGCAATGCTCTGAGGCACCAAGAGGAGATATCACCTTTTGAAAACATAACATTTCATTTACGTCACTGAGAGATAAAGTGAAATGAAATACAGACAGAAGTTGAAGTGTTTTGACCTCTATGAAGCGCCTCAGGCTATATCCAAATGTCTTTGTCTTTTCTCTTTTCACAGTGGAGGGTGATGCAAGCTTTGCGTTAGACAGTTTGTAGTGATTTGCCAAGTTGAAAATTGGTGAGATGTGTTTTAAGGTGTGGATGGTACTACAGCACAATTAACACCATAGCTGTGTGTAGTATCTCACATGATCATGTGAGAAACAGATTTGTACAGATACAAATCAGCATAAATTGTTTGTTTTATCCGTAGACATAGAATACAGAGGACATGAGGTACAATATGTGCAAATGTACAGTGACCAAAAAATATACCCCAAAAAGTGGGGCTTTTTGCAGCCTTTGTTGTTAAAACTGTGGGAGTAAGATGAGCATGTTATTTTTTCTCCCATCAGTCCCGCCCACTGCCATGCCCAACCATCTGTAATGCATCACAGTGACATCGTCACCCAAATGACCAAATATGGGCATCTAGTAGTCTAGAATCACAGACGCTTACATCACAGAGTTGTGTAGAACGAGATCTCTCGATACATGAGTGTCCGCAAATGACTCTTGAAGCTTCTCAGAACCAAACCGAGCTTTCACACAGCCTGAGGCTCAAAGAAAGCTGAGCAGAATGCCATCAGCTGAAGATGACCCCTACAGTTTTCATTACTGTGAACCCCTACGGCTGTCCCTGACCTCCCGCAGAGCTGCTTTTCGTATCACAGATAACAACAATCTGAACAGATCATTGTATACTGTGCGTTACCTCACAAACCCAAGGTGTTTGTGAGGCACCACTTCATGGTGTCAGGTTCTGACCTGACACCAGGAAGTGATGCTGGCACATTTATGGCCCTTACAAACAACTGGTGCTAAAAGGATAATACACAAAACGTGGGGTTGCTGTAGGTTCTATAGGTCAGAGTAACTTCATGCCAGCTAAAGTAAACAGCTAAAGTTTTTGTTAACCTGTTTTCAATGGAAGTTTTTTTGTAAGCTTTTCTGTAAAGTCAATTTTCTGTCCCTTTTTCTAACGGGACAATATAATGTCCAATCAGACAGGAGTGATATCATTATATTTGTAATATAAATGACAGAAATCAAAACAGAACTTTTTAGTACAGTACAAGTAGTACTGTAGCAGTACGAGTACATGAAGAATTCATTTCCCAGCGGATTCCTCATGGCTCGCGTCTTGCAATTTCCCAGAATTGCACCTTTCTAGTTTCCAGTGTGCTGTATGACTTGGGAATTGTGGTTTTACATATTATTTTTGGGCTATCCGCTGTTCCAAACCGACTTCCCCACATGGCGCATCACTGGACCCTCTGGTACTTGGTGACGCACGCTCCGAGTTTGAAGTTGGACCAGCCTGGTTCGATTGGAGGTTCTGGACAACCAGATCTCCATATATGCTATTGGGCGTTGCCGCGTTGTATTGTTTGGATTGTTGGTTCTAGACAACCGCCTGTCCGATCGACTAGAGGCTGGGCATCGTGGCACTCCCTGGGATCATCAGTGATGCACACAGCGAGTTTGACATTGGTCAGTCATCTCGAGATACGTGAACTACAGAATAGAGGCACACACACACAGACCGGGATTTCACACATGTATAATATGAGTATAATAATAATGATGATAATAACAATAATGATAACACTTACTATTAGTATACCCAACATAAGTCTTACAAGTTACAATTATCCATGGCATGTTGACCTGACCAGTGGACTAATTTGTGTCTTCATTCATTGTGAAACATTGAGTGGCCATGAAATATTTTTCGGGATATTGGACATATTGTGTGATGAAATCTACACTCACTACATGTTACACATTCATATGAGAAATCACAAGGACTGTCTTAAGCTATAGGGCCATAGATTTTCTTTGCTGTTTCAATCCTGCCATGGGGTCGAAAAAGTATTGACTCTGTGCAACCATAACTAAACTGTGAAAAAAACTGTGATAGATTCCAATTGTTGTATGAATAGAAGAAAAGAAACTGAGCTAATAGCACCAGGAATCTACTGTTACTCTTGTACAGTATGTGCATATTAAGTGTCTGTGGATTTCTTCTCTTTGTAATTGGGTTGGGTTGTGCTTCACTTTTTTTCCACTTTATGTGAACATAAGTATAGGCCTATTGTGGTATTCAAGCAGATGGAAGTGCTAAAGAAACTGTTTTATGTGCACATGATCATAATTATGATTGCTTAATTCGAGTCACTAACAGTCAATAATACACTAGTAACTAGTGTAGTGACTCAAATTAAGCAACACAGTTGACTTAATTAGATTATATGACCTTGAATTGCTTTGAATCTTGACATCTTGACAAATATGTTTTACACTCTGGGTCACTGCTGGATATTTATAGAGGTAGAGAATTATCTAATATTCAAAAACTGGACATATTTGGACATCAATTTTAACAGGTCCTCAACATATAGGTCTTAAATTAAGACTCCACAATGTGATAAAGCTGATTTCTTTAACACCATGACTTTGAATGATCTGTCTAGAACAGTGTTGAACTGTATGCATGTCACCTACGTATGTCCCAGCAGAAGTAGACTCACAGCTCAGCCTAATGCTACATCAATCATAGCTCAGCAAAATTAACCACACAAAGCTCATGTTGGCATCACTGGTGGTGAATGGTGATGTGTAGGCAAGGAATATTGTTCAATCTGTATAGCCGTTTTGCAGTTTCTTCAAAACACAGTTTTTGCTTTTGCTACTCCTCCTACATCTTCTGAGAGTTTGCGACTTTCTTTCAGCTGTCTCATTTGGTCCTCGTTTTTCTCCTACTGTGTTAGGGTGACCATATCCATATCCATAACAGTTCATTTGAGGGACAGAAGTATCGGTTGTGTGGGAGACATGGGACGGGACGGGGTTAGCAACTTAATACTAAAATAAAAGTTGCTATTAAATACCTTTATGTCATATTCGACCATAAGCCTAATATTGCCCATCATTTTGTTATTATCTATCTGAGAACCCCATCGGCAAAAAACAGAGTCAACAGTCTGTCTTGAGAGACTATTTTGTTATTAAACCCCTCTGGCGTCTCACATCAGATTTTGCTTTAAAATGCTAATTTTGGTCATAGGCGGCCAACTTGGTACTGTAGCCTAGGGTCTTTTTCTCATGATATTTTAACAGGCTTAAAAACACATCTTGAAGGAAAAGTTGCAATGAGAGAGTTTTACAGTAATAGGCCCAATTAGGGTACTAACTATTAGGGCATTTGAACATTGATGCCTGCCAGTCACAATGTGGGACAGGTCTCAGTTTGTAAAATGTATTGGAAATGAGGGACTGTCCCACGCAAAGGGGGGCGTCTGGACAGTGGTCACCCTGCTCTGTGTGCATAATATACTCCATGGTCAGGTCGTTAATTGGTGATGTGCACACCGAGGTACTTGACAGCATCTCTACCCTCTCCACTAGTTCACTGTTGATCAGTAGCTGTACAATCATCTCCTTGGTCTCGCCTACATTCCAGAAGAGATTATCTTCCCCAAACCATTTTGTCAGGCCATCTACCTCCTCCAGGTATAGGCCCTCTTTTTCTCATTGTTTGAGTTAGGGCCGACCACCACTGTGTTGTCAGCAGACTATGGCATTTTGACTGTTTTTAGCCACACAGACATACATAGGTGTAGGGAGTATAGCAAGCGACCCAGTAAGCTGAAAGGCTCACAAAGACTCACAATAAGAAAATATTGTAATAGCCAGCACTGAAAAGTCCTTCTTGTACTTTTTCATTAATTAAGGAACAGCTTCATACACGGATGCGTCCGTCCATGTCTTAATGAATGCAAAAGTACCAGAAGGACTTCGGAGTGCAGGCTATTATTCAGGGACTCCTGTATTCAGGGTGAGAGAAGTAGACGTGGGTTTTCCCACTATGACCACCTGGGGACTGAGGGCTCAGATACAGGACCACCACTTCACTGACAAGCCATACATAATAAGAACAAACCACTGCACACTTTCTTGTTGTTTGTATTCTGTATCAATATCAGCAGACATCAGTATCAGTTTAGAAATTGACTTCGTACGGCACTTTGTCACTCTCTCAAAGTTAAATGAACATTCAGGATTTTACCTGAGCAAAGAAATGGAGCAGAAAGACACAGTGTCACAAAAATCACTTGGATACCTCAAGGCAAACCATGGAACTGATGTTCTACATTACTGATCCCATTCAGTCCACGGACTTGATGACTTTCTTAAATGTGTAGCTGTCAGCTTACACAAACATCACAAGCATCACTCATGCCACTATTCATAATTGCTACTTTTGGTTTTTATGATGTGTCCCGAATCCCGAGTTATTCGCTCTCCAGTGTGCCACATTAGTAATTATTAATTATTTGGATTTGGACAAATTTCTATGCAAGTTGTAAATGTAACGACTTCTTCAGCTTCATTACATAAGCTACTTGTAAAAAAATATATCATAAAATCTGCTCATGAAAACGTAAGCTATACTGGTGTTAACCAGCCAGCTTGTTAATGTTCCACGTTCCAGGCCCACATTTAATTAGCCACATACGTTTGGGAGATATTCACATGAGATATTTTCTTTTAGTTTTTTACATAATTCATAACCTTTCGGGTCTGTCTCACTTGAATGTCTCATGATAGGTTATGTGGAGAATGTGCATAAAAATATGTTCAAAGGGCCCAGAGGCATGAGAAGAATAATGTAATTGCTATTATAAACCACGGTGCTTACAGTGTCACTAGAATGTCTGGCAGCATTTCTGTTCAGGTTAAGATCTGTCCATCCAGCAACTGTAGAACTATTTGAGCAACATGATCCCCATAATACAGACCTAGGCTATAAGACTTGTATTAAGATTTTCAAAATAAATAATGGTAGAGGCTGCTACAGAGATGTTTGTTTCATCATGACGCTGACATTTAGACTAAAATAGCATAACATTGTTGATGTGTCATTCTTCTCTATTCTATTTACCTCAATGCCTTCCATTTATATAGTGCTTGTCACTTGAGTGTTTTTGTCTCGTGAAAGTAACACATTACAAAATGTAATCCTGTAACCACATTTTAATATAGTAATAAGTAATAACTATGTAACATATTATGGAACAAAATCGTTACTGGAAATAATGTAAAACATAATATAACCCAATTTGTAAAAGTAATGTTTCAATCTGTTGCTGGTTATTAGTGCTGCCTTCAACATGATGCCAAATAGACTGTAAACCTGTTTTGGACTGTATGGCACATTCTTTAAATAGTTAAAATGTTATCTTCAACACAGGGATTTAGTCTCCATGGCCAACAATGCACCCACACCAAATACATTGATGTGGAGAGATCAAGGTTGGGGTGGGCCTTTTTTTTTTACTTAACCGTGGCATTACACCTTATCAAAAGGAGGGGAAAATTAATTGCTTACCACATTTAAGCAGAATTCAAATTGTGCATAGCTCTTTAGTGATAGTGGTTCCATAGATTTGTGGATGTACTCGAAGTGAATTAAACAAATCAGTCACTGGATGTGCCAAAATGTCCGTCAACTAAACAAAAGCAAAGACTGAGATACCTGCCTGTTAATTGCCAAGGACAAAAGGCTGAATCTTAGTGCTTGCTTTGACGCGGAAGGCGAGACAGAAATGGTGTAATTATGGATTCATAATTCAAAGTTTTAATAGCCACATCAAGTCAATAATGAAGTCAGCCTATCATCTTAAAAATACAGCTATAGAATTAGAGGATGAATTAGAGGATGAGTTAGTCTGATACCTTGATCGAGTTGAGAGCAAAGAAACGTTTCTGTAGTTACTGCCAATACACAATGACTATGCACAGCAAAATGGAAACTGTGCTAGAGCATGGCATGCCCTGCGGCGCCTATGATACTGTGCATACAGGGGAGCAAAATAGCGTTCTACACAACTCATGATGCATGTTTAAAAACAATAGACACATTAAAAAAGGGGCAAAGCCTTTTAAAAACATTAAAAAGTAGAGAGGGCAGAGAACATTGGTCAGAGAAAGTGCTGGTGATGAGGATTCCCAGTGGGCACTTGAATAATTGTTTGTTTCTTGCCACCGAAGTTTGTCAGTATTCTTTTCTTACAGGTATCCCCTTGTTCCAATACCCAAATTGGACCTTATAGCTCCCAATGCATTCAATTGGATATAGAATATCATTATATATGAATATTCATAGAGGTCAAGGAATGAACAATGTTAAATTGCCTTTAGAAAGGAATGTCAGTCGGTTAATACAGGCCTATATTCAGCTTGACCTACAGATTGTAACAGTATAATCCATTTTTAATACCATAATGTATTAAAAGACAAATTACATTTATGTCAATTGAATATGCGATGAAAGGATGGGGAGAAGGCATACAGGGATATAATCATCTGTACAGTAACTGCTCTAGGTCTCACCGAAAATTGATGTAGTTGTGGGAAAACTAAACGATTAACTTTATATAATGAACAATGCTTGTATATTTCATCAAATGGGTTGTTTTGCTAAAGTGGCTTCCAGGTGGCGCTATGTAACAGGCTGAAAACAGGCTGTAAATTCTGGTTCTGCACTGGCCTCCAGTGAAGCTCTCCAGTGTTGAAGCAGCCAGGCCCTAGTGGCAAAAAGTGTAAATGCAGCATGTTAATGACGTCATGTGCGTCAACTTCCGCTCGCTTGTGCCAGTGAGTTATAATTGTACATCCGGCAGTCTTCCGGGTGCTTCAAAGCGCAACTGAGCAACTTCTACTGAAATTAATAGTGGGGGGGCAGGGCTATCGCTCCGGTTCGGTCTCTACCCTTTTATTACTCTATGGTGTGCACAGTATCACGTCAAATAGATCCATCAGTGCCGGAGATTAGCTGTGCGTACATACGTACGTACATACAGACAGACACACAGACAGTCAGGACAAAATAAATAACAGTACAGTGTAGTTACAATAATGAACATGCAATATGTGTGAAGATGTCGTGGTCTATTTTCTTGAAATTTGTTTCTTTTTGAAAGCTACAAGCTTAAAAATGAAACGGGCGAATAGAAACAGACTGCATGGAGCTCTGATGTATCAAGAAGACTGTGCACCTCCCATCACATTAATATTAATATTGAATTATGTCTGCCCAAAAATACACGTCACTCCTGCAGTTTTGCATTAATTGTTGAAGCTACATCTATCTGTGTGTTACAGAAGACTGGGCAGCATTCCATTTTGGGTGTATGAACCGGTCTGGAGCGGATGGTAAAATACGTCACGTTGTAGTTAATGCAGACAGGAAACCACAAGGAGGAATCAGTATTGTGAAGGAATTCTTATTCCGCCTTGTGGTTTCCTGCCTACATTGACTACAACGTGACGTATTTTACCATCCGCTCCAGGCCGGATCATACAGTGATTTTGGAACACAGTCCAGGCTTTCCTTTTTGAAGGAAAGCCTGGTGACACGAGGTTAGTGTTACAGTGGTTATTGTTATCACCTCACCGCTGCGCATACATTTGTATGCCATATCTCTGCTGTCGGGAAGAAATCACCTAACTCCAAAATAATTAATTTTTCAGGAAATTAAGAAAACCTTATATTTTGAAAACAAAGCAATACTGCCTAATCAAAGTTTGTGTTGTGACTTTACATTAATATTGCATGAGCGAGCTGGTGGTATTAGTTGTTTTAGGAGTCAGTTTGTGGTTCCAATGGAGTTATTGATGATATTCACACCGCAGCCATCTTGCCAGCAAGGTGCTAAGAAGGTGCAACTTCCGACAGCCCATTCATCCAAACAGAAAAGTCCAATCTGATTATATTAAACAATAAACAACATCACTTGACCAGTATTTCTTGACAGGAAGTAGCTCACAACATGTCTAAGGTAGATTTTTATGAAACAAAAACTTTACAGATTGAAAGAGGATAATTCAAGCTTTCCGTACAGCTGCAAGGTTGGTGAGTTTGACAT
>OOFJ01106694.1:0-22047 GCA_900323375.1 Benthosema glaciale
ATATTTGCTTCTATTTTATTTGAATAGGCTTCTTAACCTTTAAGAATAGAAGACGACCACCATTACACCAAGTGTAATTGGGATCTGGCAACATCTTAATGTTTTGTCATTTGCAAGCAATAAACTACTCGCAGAGTAGAACTTTACTGACGTAATTAAAACTTCTACTTTTGAGTTTGTGTGGAGACTGCCTCAACACACATGGGATGTTTTGAGTGCAGTTAACATCCTACCTGATAGAGGCTGTCTCCACTGGCCCTGCATTGGAGGCCCGCCTCCTGGCGCTGGGTGTACTAACTGCTGCCCTAAACCTTGGTGAGGCATCATGCCAGGCATGTGAGACACCCCACCCTGCTGAGAGAGAGACACACAGAACACAAAATGTTAAAGGTTCTACCACATGAATTTAAACTTTTCTCACTTTTTAAGTGGTACAACCACTTCATTAAGTAGTCCCGGTGGCCGGGACTACGGGACTTGTCACTTGCGATCATATTTGGGTTTTTATTATTATGAGTCAAAGATGTGGCAGCAGGGGATTAGCTGGGATGATAGTGTGGCGACGAAAATAATTTGCATGATACACAGCTCCCCTACCACATCAGGACATTGTTGTACTGCAGCTAACATTGCTTTAGAAGCCAGACAGAAATTACATGGACTAGTTATTTAGGCTCAAACCATTAGAAATAGGTTTGAGGGACATAAACAATATGATATGTATTAAAAACTGTTTTTTGTTGTAGTTCTACAAAGATTCTTCTTATTTTTATTTAGTTTGTGTGCAGAACCCTAAAGATCACTTGATATTCTGAGACACTGCATGGTGAGTTATTCAATGACTGCTGATACATGTAACACTGCATGGTGAGTTATTCAATGACTCCTGATACATGTAATGGACATTACTCATACAGTTATGTTATTGTGCTCTCTTACTGGCTGCTGTTGGCTGAGTAGTAGACTGCGTAGCTGTGGATTGGCTCCTGGGTTCGGAAGGCGGAGCATGGGGCCCTGGGTTTGGGCTGGTCCGCCTTGAGCGACCTGGTTGGGCGGCGCACCGGTGACGGATGGCTGCTGGTTAGCAGGTCCAGTAGCTCTCATCGCCATCTGGATGCATGTCACACATGTAATTTTACTGGAGTACATCTACAGGCGCAACTTTCATTTTGACCAAATCTGTCAATATAAGTGTTATAGCACCCTGGTTACACCGTCTTGTAAGAGAATAACGAGGTGTTTGAGTTTGTTACCTTAACTACTGGTATAACCCTGTATTCTACTGTTTTAGAATGACTTAAACTCTATGTGTTAGAATAGGGCTAAGGCCATGAACTAACCACCGGGCTACACTGATAATAATGTGTGGAATAAAGAACTAAATAACTGTGGCAATTCAAGCATTCTTGTGTGTGTCATCATCATTATGTAGAGACTTGAGCCTGACGTTATGGATGCCAGCTGGTACACAAGAATAAATGTTCTTCTTATGAAAACCAAGCATTATACAGACATGCTACTGTATGGGGTGAGTATTCAAAACAGTGAGAGAAAACAGAGAAAACATGCTGTTGAGTGGAAATGAGCCGTCGAAAGACTGCTGCTGAACAGTGAAGGAGAGCGACTTGTGGTTGTGTGTGTGTGTGTGTGCGAACGAGTGTAATGTCTTTTATTTGTACTTCTACCAACAACACCAATACACTTCATTCATACGTGGCACGGTTCATTGCAAGGCTAATGGCTAATTTATACTTTGTCTTACAGTGGCATCACTTTTTGTTAACGTTAACGCTCTATTTTGGCAGTCTTGAGACGACAAAGTGCAAATTGGACTTAAAAGTCTCACCAGGTTGTTCTGCCTCTGTTGCTCCTCCATCATAGTGACCTGACTAACGGAGGGCATGCCCACCACCACAGACTAGACAACCAGAGACAGGAAAAGGGGAGTGAGGAGAAGGTGTGGTTGGGGGAAAAAACAAAGGGAAGGAAAGGGTTATCACAGCAGGACATGCAGACATCCAAGGACACCCGTCCCGGACCAGAAGAGGTTTTTGAACAGGGTGGCAATGCAGCAGCCAGAGGAGGAGGAGGAGAGCAGTGTGAGAGTGAGAGAGAGAGGAGGGGTGTGCAGGAAAGCAGACAGACAGACAACGGGTCAGCATGGCTCAACGTTACCTGCTGCTGAACCTGGCCATGAGCGACAGAGGGAATGGGGCCAGTGGGCCTGTTGAGGAAGTTCTGGGGAGGGACTTGGCCCGGTGGCATCGGACCCCCAGCACCGCCCAGCTGCAGGACCACAAACACAGAGAGAGTCAGACAGAGATTACATTACATTTGACCATTAGTGATTGGTGCTTCGAAATTTTACGCGACGACAGTCACTTTTGACACTATTGATCATGCAACTTTCATGCCGAAAATGCACATTGAACTGAAGTGGGGAAAAACTACAGAGGCTGGGAGTGGCCACAGAAATATATTAATTTATCTCGACCCGTCAAGATATTATCTCGACGCGTCAAGATATTATCTCGATGGGTCAAGATAATATCTTGATGGGTCGCGATTAATATATTTCTGTGCCCACTCCCAGCCTCCGTAAAAAACAAAGGGACTGAGGCACAGAGAAAGAACTAGCAATGCATTCTCTACAGTCCACATAATCTCCTATAGATCATGCATCAGAAATTCAGCCCATAGACACTTGTTGAATTCACAATTGTTGGATAGTTGAATGTACAGTATATTGCCACAATTATACAACAGGTCGTTTTGAGGAACTAAGGCGATTTACTTAAATCACCACACAGTAACACCAATCAAAACAAAGATTTCAGCTGTGTTTTTCTCTCAGAGCGCAGCAGACTCGGTGGCTAGGCTAGCTAGTTTCTTGGGACATTTGTGGCCGTAGGGATCTTTTTTTTCCCAGCAGTTCTGTTTGTTTTAAGGGTTTAAGGGTAACTGTTGTATAATTGCAATATTACACTCGACCACTTCTGCGATACGTTCGGAACTCGCCCTGTGGGCGAGTGACTGAAATCACGTTAAAGCACACCCTCTCGTGTAATATTGCTTAAATACATAATTGGCATAGCAATGTTGCGCATTTTGAGGAGGAAAAATAAGAAAAGTGTAGAGAGAGACAAATTAGAAATATAGGAGGAGAAAATTTGAGCCCTTCAGACATTTCACCCATTTCCAATCTAAAGACTTTTTAATCAACTCAATTTAATGATACAAAATACAGTTTGTAGAGCAAATGTGACAAATAAATTAAACAAATAAAATCATTCCTGTGCAATTGCCCAAACATCTGCTGCTGCTCCAGGCCTTAACTACCATAAATACACATTGTAATCATGCAAAGATTGTTAAATCATCTTGTGCATTCCCTAAATCAATTGTTCCCAAACAGTGGATTTACCATCCATACTTTGCAATTCGAACTCGCCCCGTAAAATCTGATTCCCCACCCCCGCTTTTTCCCCCTCACTGTATACAGTATGTTTTCTTTCCCTTTTTACCTCCTCTATGATTTCTGCTTTTGGCTATATAGATAGTGTATATCTGTACATCTTTAAATGTTTTGATGAAATGAAAATGGTGCACTCTATCTTATCTTATCTTATTATACAAGTGATAATCCAATACACACGTCCACACTCAAGTTGCCAGGTTTTACCTACCCCCACTCCACCCTACACTGTCCACACAGGCTTCTTACACACAGCTAAACTGTCCCAAAACACAGACCTGGCAACATTGCTCTCGGCATTCCATTGGCCAACCCCACCAGGCTCGCGAGCCCGGCGCCCCACCCACTTAATGTCCCCCTGTGCCGGCCTCTCCTCGGAATGACAGAGAGTGGCGGAGGGCTTCTATATCGTCTCGCATGGCACAACCTTTCTTTGCACGACAGCATCACAGTACTTGCACCACAACACACAACACAGGACATCATTAGACAGTCTTCTTTTGCAGCGACGTTTCCCGCTGACAGCTGACTCGACTACAGCACTCTTTGCTGGACTGCGTGCAGCCGTGCATGCACACAGTCAATTTCGTCCAAACATTACAAAGTCATGACAAAGACACAACTTCTCTCTCTCCCTCTCTCTCTCCCCCCACAACTTATCTCTCTGCTCGCAAAAACAACACCCTACACGTGCACACACACACTACACGTGATACAAAACACACATAACATGCACGTCTCCACACACGCACGAGAGAGAGAGAGAGAGAGACTCAAATCGCCCCAGCCAACAGCTCCATGTGGGCCAGACATGGGTTTTTGGCCGTGGGTCCAAAGTGGGCCATGCACCCAGTTTTCACAAAGGGCCCAGCCCCAACAGACAGTCGGGCAGATAAGCATGGCATGGGTTGATATACAGCTTGTCTATTGAGTATTTGAGATCTTGTGGTAGGGTATGACCACTACTGGTTCTCCACTGCGGAAGTAGGTGTGCTATTATCTCAGTGGGGGAAAAAAATGTCAGCACTAGTGTGGGGTAGGACATACAGAGTAAAGATTTAAGTGACAGAACACCACTTCAGTAGATCTTACCGCTCTGTGTTGCTGGACCTGCTTGTGGTTGGTAATGACCTGCCGGATGCCGTTGACAAAGCCACTCTGATCATTGGGGATGAGGCCCATGAATATTCTCTTCTTGGAGGAGAACAGCAGCATCAGCACGCGCACTTCGCAGGGGGACGTTGTGTGGGGAAAGTGAACGCATCCAGCCTGCAGGACATTCAAACACATGCTAGTGAGAGGCATTGGGAACCATTGTGATGTGTGTTTTGTGTCAAGCTTCCACTTCAACTCATGCTTGTTTCCATGAAAACACAACTTATCGAATTCATACAGTGAATTCCAAAAGCACAAACCAAATAGTAGGCGAAGATGCAGACCAGTTAATCATTTATTTATGTTATAATCTGATTAACATTCCAAGACTGTGTACCACATTGACAAAATCCTTCCAAGCAGCCAATAGCCCCCTGGAACCGAATCAACCCAAAACAATTAATAAGCCTTTAAAAGTCCCATTATCTTGATTGACTTTATATGATTCATAGTTTGGCCTTGTTCGCCCTCTAGTGTATTCAACACAGCACTGCAGGTCAGTATCATTAGTGGGCCTAAGGTTCTGATAGTCTATGCAAGTACAATATGCAACACACCAAGTGGTTAGTCTTTTCATAGTAAAGTCATGAAACGGTTTACCAATTACCGAATTTCCAACTTTGGCCATTGGTAAAAGCATTATTTTCCATTATTTGTCAACAAATGCAATGGATTTGTTTTCAGGATGCCCTTTTCTTTTAAGCATGTTAATATCATCCGCATTTACCAAGTCGGATCATGTATGATAATATGGTTGGACTATAAATACCGTAGTTTAGTTAACAGAGATGAGCAATGAATGTACTTGACATTGACTCATGTAAATTGTACTGAGGTGCAGGCTGATGGATGTGGGCAGTGAAATAAAAGTGTTGTGGGAGACACATGCTGGACAACTTACAAACCCATTGGCCATTATACGATAGAGGCCCTTCAGAGACTCCACGTCTTTATTGGTGAAGGTGAACTGAACCATCCGAGAGTTTCTGAAGAGGTGACCTAAGGTTGTCTGCAGACAGGGAGAGCCAGAGAGAGAGAGAGTATTTCCTCGTGCATCCTTCATGAATTAGTGATGCCTTTAAGCAGTGATGCATCCTACACACGTATTAAGACTCACCAGCAGCTGCTGTGGAATCAACTGCATGATAAGCTTCTGTGGCCACTGGTCTGTGTTTCTGGTAAGGGGGAAAAAACATAGATAGATTGCAACATTATACACAATATTATACACATCATGATATATAGCAGTGGTTTTCAACCGGTGGTCCGGGGACGGACCACATCCTTGAGGGGGTTCCAGGTGGTCCCCAGCTAAATGATGGAGAGTTGGTAACCAAATGGATAATTTTCAAGATGAAATAATTGTTAAACATCGGCTTTACTTAACTCGGAGCGTGCTCCATTGGCTAATCGCTCAGTGCTGGGTTTACCTCGTATTAACCGGTCTATTCACGAACCATATCCAATGTTATGACGTAATGGTGTGTCTACACTCTGACCCGGATGTTGTTCTACCTCTGTGTGCAAAAGAATCCTGACCGCACGTCTCACAGTGCCTGCTGTCGGCCATTGAAAAACACTGCCCTCTGCAGCAAAACAAGCAGCAATATGAGCCGAGCCTGTCCCGCGAGTGACGCGACTCAAAATGGCCGTGCAGTGTTGTTGATGGGGAGCAGCGCAAACGTGAGTAATAAAAGGCTGATTAAAGCGGATGAATCAATGAATAAATATTTCACATAGCTATGTTGTTGGCACGCTGCTTCTCTAGCGCCACCCTCCATTTTCTACATTTCCAGCGCAGAAAAAGTTAATTTACAAGAAGTCTACACAATTTATTAGAATAATTGTTATTTTGATCAACAGTTGTGTATTATATATCCTATGGTACCACATAAATACAGCATGGAATTGTGGACAAAATCACATCCAACAATAACAAAAGTCTTGTGTCTGAGAGGCTAAATCTCATTAAATGGTGGTCTGTGGCTCAAATGCAGAGTGAATAATGGACCTTGATATGAAAAGGGTTGAAAACCACTGATATATATATAGTATGAAAATAAGCACCAGAATAAGAGTTAGTACTGCCAATTATATAGTTTTTGATGTAGCTTGGCAACTCACAGATTCTCTCCTTGATTGACCTGCACCTGGCATGGCAGAGAGCGAGTGAGCTTGGTAGCAGAATCCATAGACGAGGCTTTAGGCTTCTGCAGGAAGTATGAATACAGAGAAGAGGAGGTGGGTTTGGTGCCGACTGCCGCAATGACAGCAATAGATGACAAATGAGGTTACTAAGTTAAGCTAAACTATACACAGGAAACAACTCGGCTAACATTCCATGTCCGGGGGGTGTTATTGTACAAGAATCTCCAAGCAGAAACCCACCCTAGAACATGAGCAATTGTTCTGACAACCACGGAATACAACGCTCTTAGGAGGGTCAATATACACCACTCCCACTGGGAAAATAACCAGCAGCATTCTTCTTTGGAGCATCAATACAGGATCAATAATTAATCAATCCCATCTTGGGCAGGCTTTCTGCGTGTGATTATAAATGTATTTTGCTGGGTTTTCTTTAGAAGACAAATGGGTTATTCATGGTCAATGATGAGCATCAGGCTCATTCTAAACCTGTCTTTATGCTTAATAGAAGAAAAAAAGAAACAACAACTAAAAATGTATCTTATTCTGATTAGCGGAGGTATGGGTGGGCGATATGGAAAAAATATAATATATAATATCTGCTTTTTCAAGCAGTATCACACGATCTACAATAGCAGTAGCTTATCTTGTCATGTATTGGGAAAACCTTTTAAGAGATTGCCGATTTACAATTAGGCCAAAATGGAATACATTATATTGATAGAAATGACTCTGGGCCAAGCTCAGCCTGAGTTGAATGGCATATATATAATAAGCCTGCTGAGATGCATTGGGCGGTATAAAGTGATCTTGTTCAACCCATATTCAGCACAAACATGGGGTTGAATTAATTCTACTGTTAGCATTATTGTATAATTGTACCTCTGTATTATTTTGCAAACTGTTAATAAAGTATTTAAAATCAATCAATCACATTAACAGCAAGCTTCGACCAATGTTTGTGTGGAACTCTGCATTTCACAACACAAACACTGAGTTGTCACAAGAAAAGCCATTAGCTTGTGTTCTCCTGACTCAATTTTGCCACTGTCAAATAAATCTGTGTTTTGACCTTGAGCTAAATCAATGCCAATGTTAGGAGGCAAACTAAGCAATTAATCACACTAGATACGTGACTTGCCGTTGGGACCTCATGAAGACTAAACTTCTCCAAGAATTCATTATGTTACAGAATATATACGAAATATCACTTTAGTACAAATCTCTTAAGTATATATCCCAAATAATGATGTCTCTGTATGAGTGTAATAATATTACATATAATAGTATAATTAAATTGTTACCTCTTGCCATTCAAGAACTCCACTCCATGCGACAATCTTATTTGCTTGTTGCTGTCCAATTGGATTAGCATTGCCCTGTGCTCCAGCCACAACTGTCTATTAGGGAAATAGGAGGGTATAGCAAAACATTTGTACTTGATGTAAATAATATACAACACAACTTGGAGAACAGCATGTTTTTCTTTATATAGCAAAGCCTTTGCCATTTAGTAAGACTTACAAGATAGTTCTGGACAAATTCTATCCATGTTTGTCAGGAGTTTCCAGTTACATATCCAACTTAACCTTGAGGCTAAATAAATTGTGTCCCATTATGTTCATATTACAATAATAGCACAATTATCACTTCAGTCTTATCAGTAAACATTCACAATTGTTTCCCATGAGCATGTTCACAGCACAAGTAACTGTAAGTATTCAGATTACTGTCAAAGCATGGATAGGTATATCAGTAATGCAATCAGTTGTAACTTCCCCTATCAATAACACTCATAGTTGTGTCAATAATCGACACAACACATCATAAATATGTACCGGGATGGGCATATTACCATCATGCCAGGCTGTGCCGAAAGTGGAGTCTGTTGATTGGCTGCGGCCTGCTGCTGGGGAGGTGCTTGTTGCTGTTGATTGGGTGGTGGCTGTCCTGGGGGTTGAACCTGCTGCTGCTGTTGAGGAGGGACTTGTTGCTGTGACATCATGGTAGGTGTTGCCGTGGTGACTGTTGATAAACTAGGCTGACCAGACGGGGCCAACTTAACTCCAGCCACGGATGGGAGAGTTTGCTGTGCAGAGAACGGAGGACTTGGATTCACCATGACCGGAACTGAAGAAACAAAGAGAACAACTCATGGCACTCAGGCCTACAAGATTCAGATGATCTTCATTTTGTGCAAATGTCAAAAATGGTAGACCAAGACCCAGAGAACACAGGCCTCACTAGTCTACTCACATCTGCTTTTTTGGTTGTTGGCTGCTTCCACGGCCATCTGTGCAGCTGCCTGGGCGGCTGTCATCGAGGGGGGGTTCTGGACGGATGCAGATTAAACAAGAACAATGCAGGGCAAAATGCTAGGGAAAGGAATTCAAGTTCCACTATTGCCTGAAAGTCCTTCTTTTGCTATTTGTATTAACTGTTTTTTAACTTGTTGTACGGCAACCTTGAGTGCGCCTTATAAATAAAATGTATTATTATTACTATACACAGTACAAAAATCATCGCTGGTTTTGCTCAGAGAGTGTACAAGTGTTACCAAAAGGACTCGTAGGGTCAATTCTTTCTATGTGTAGCTGTTCAGTTCTTACCTGATAAGGATGGGCTGGACTAATAGAAGGAGGTCCTTGTGAAGGAGGTCCATGCGGCTGGACAGGCAGGGGCTGGGGAGGCAGCACAGCTTTCAGAGGCCCTGGTCCTCCACCGTTAGAAACTGGAGACAGATAAACAGATTAAAACAATCCTTCCGGGGGTCTGGCATGTTTAGCCTAATGAGTAATCAAGTAATCAAAGTTGTAATCTACAAAATGTCATTGTGTGGCTATTTGTTTTAAAAGATAGGGCAACAGAGATAAGGGACCACGTGTGGCATATAAATAAGTACTAGTCCATATGTAAACAAGTTTGATGCAGCGTGGAGGAAGTTGCTAGATGGAGTACACAGTATTTCCAGTACTTTGAGTACAATATTTGCTTATGAACGAACATTGTAAATGTCTAGCTTTGAAACTTTGGAAGCCTCTCTAGTGTAAAAGGTTAAATTTGGATGTATATTGATTATATAAATAACCCTAACCCTTGTATTTGTTTATAGGGAGTTTAGGTGAGTTTATCAGGGTGGACTTCCCACAAAACTGCTGGGGATGGGGCAGATTTAGCTGATCAAACAACCTTTTCCAGTATTTTAACATTTTAACGAGAAAGTAAAATTATAACATTAATTATAACTGCTTTTTAATTTTATTTTTGACATATTTAAATATCCAACATTTAATTATCTGTTGCCCTGCCCTACATGACATGGTAGTATGGTTCTTATGCTGACAAAGTTAACACAATTACACTGGCAGTGCATGTCTGCTTTCTGTGAGGTATGTCTCAGTTCTCACCTGGAAGTGCAATGCCTCTCACTAAGACCATATGGAAGGGGTCTTGACTGTAGTCTGGATGTTGTTCTGCTGGCCCCACAACTGGGGAGGCCTTTTCATAAAGAGCACGTAAAGCTGGCAGTTTTCGTGGTGCCACAACTGAGAAATGAATTCCTCTCTAAAAGGATGAACAGCTCGTGGTTAGCACATGATCCATGTGTGGGTGTGTTTTGGTGACATTCTTCTATTTTTCTGTCAGATCAACATCAGGTCAAATCAAGAAGATCAACTAATATAGTCCTATTCATACTACCCTTTTTTCAAGCAATAGCCTAATGACAGGGTTCTTCTACAAAAAATAGCTGCTCTACAAGCTCACAACGTGTCACACTGCACCACGTTGCGAGTTCGTATACATCAGCTATTTTCTGATAAGAGATTTGTTGCAGAAATGACCAGATTCACAAAAATAACAGCCGTCGTTCATGGATTAGTACTTGGTATTACAGGGTTTAGCTGCTTAAGACTATCAAGAACAAACAAATACAAAATACAAATTTATATTGAATATTATTTACACGTCTGTGGCATTTTTAAGACCTTTGAAGCATAAATGCAGGGGGGGTAAGGGTTGGCAGAAAGCCTGCATAACAAGTTTCCCACCAAGTCACACAAGGTATCAGAGGTCACTCACATCTCTGAGGAGTTTAGCCAGGTTGTCTGCAGTGCAGCCGGTGTAGCTAACACTCTCCACGGCAGGGAGAAGGTACGGCGGAGAGTTGCACAGCAGCACACACACCTTGTGTGTCTGACCTCTGGGGAGAGATTAGCCCATTAAGACCCCAGACCACATTCTACAAAATGTCTTCTAAATTTTTCTTAGCTCTGGGTCCATAGCTCCACTCTGAGCCCCCCACCACACGTATAAAATGCACTTTTTGGGCAGAAAGCGATTGTTTTTCACCGGAAAAACAACATTAAGGATTTGCGCCCTCTACCGATATTGCCAAGAGAAAACCACCATAGAGAATATTTTTTCTCCGGTGAAAAACAATCGCTTTCTGGCAAAAAGGTGCATTTTATACGTGTGGTGAGGGGCTGAGATTTCTTCCACTAAGCTAAGAAGGCTTTCTAATGACACAAGCCGTGTTTGTATTGTTGAGTAGGTAAGCCGTTCGTGAGATATACACTATAGAAGAGAGGCTGGTCGTGTTTCAGTTCCGATTTAACGCCGACTTTCCCATAGCTCTACAGCAGGGCAGAATCATAGAAGCAGTGTAGCTATGGACCAGAGCTACGTCTTTACGTCAGTGGTTCTTCATGTCAAGGACCCCAAACATTATATGTAATTGGTCTGCTGACCCCCATCTGAAAATATGAGCCAAGGAGGAACCCCCATGCAAGATTTGTGTTATTAAAATGTATATAATGTTTAAGTGGTTAAAACAGATTTTGATGCGATATTAACTAATTTTGCTGGGGACACCCTTAAAGACCCCTTGTGGGGATCCCTTGACCCCACTTTGAGAACCACTGATATTCTTGTATCTTACTTAGAGCATGTCCTTGTGTTTGTTTGGATTTGGAAACAAATCCTGATACGACCCAGGCTACCCAAAGTGATCATAATGGTGTTCTAAAGTCTTTGCATTGCAGATATATATATATATATATTATTTTAAATCTCTGAATTGCGTTACCCAATTTTAGCCAATTTCTCTTGATGGCAATTCAGTACAGAGAGACTGCATAGTGAGTAAAGGTATATATATATGGCAAATCCTTCCCCATGGGGGAAGGTAATGGTATACACGGTATACATGAATATTTGCACCACTACACCAGTAGCGATACTGGTGTAGCGATTATGTTGACATAATGCATTGAAATGTGATGCATTATGTCAACGAACCAGCGTTATAGTGTACAACGGAAAGACCAGCTTACATTTGTTCCCTCATCTTTTTAAAGTCGTCAAAGAGCTGCAAGGCCACAGAGAGTCCCTCTGCGATCAGACTACAGCTCTCCGCTCCACCGCCCATGAACCTGTGTCAGGAAAGACGGGGGTCATATGAATTCTTACAAAATTATTGTTCTTGTTGTTTTAAAGTCAATTCACAAGAGTGTCAGCGCTGTAGTCCAACTGCTGGACATTACATAACTTACTGTATGCTGTCAATCCAAGACACAAACTCGAAAGCCGAGCTGGTTGGTGCGTGGCATTGGACATACGACTCTGGAACACAGTCAACTGTGTTGAACACCACCAGACCATACTGTGTTCCTCCATACTAGAGAGAGAACGAGAGAGAGAGAGAACGAGAGAGAGAGAGAGAGAGAGAGAGAGAGAGAGAGAGAGAGAGAGAATGAGAGAGAGAACGAGAGCGAGAGCGAGAGACAAATTAGCCAAATGGCAAAAAGCTTCTTTATATGTTTTCAGCAAAAGTAGTGGAGATACTCACATCTCCACCAAAGTCTGTTTCTGCTGGGGGGCCTCCATTGAAGTATCTGTGTTAAATATCAGTCTGTCAATTAGTCAGTAATCACTGATGAGTCAAGAGAGATGAAAACTGATAACACTGCCCGGCTGTGTTAATTTTGTTGACTAAAACTACTAAATCTATTGACAATGGAGTGGAGAAAAGATCCCGTAGAACTACAAGACATGTTAAACAAATGTTATTGCTGAGACATGTTGTGAGCTTGTAGATCAGCTATTTTCAGCATGCAACAAAGCCATCAAGGTCATCAAGGTCTGCCAAAATATTTTTTTGTCGGCTAAATCTAGATTTAGATATTTTTTTACTTTTCAGATAACTAAAATATTACAAAAACTAAATGAAATCTTATTCAAAAGACTATGACTAAAACAAAAATAAAAATGAACACAGATACTTTGTTGCGCATCATGTCTCGCACTAGGAGATCTGTAAGCTCACAATGGACCGCTATTAGCTTTAAGATCAGTTGTTTTCGGTATGAGACACTGGTGCCAATTAAATAATAAATCAGTATAAATCACCAAAACCCAGAGATGATCCATGCACACTTACTCAATAGCAGGCAAAATGTAATTCTTTCGAAGAGATTCAAAGTAGGGGCCAAGGTTTGCCGTCCCTTCGATCACAAACACTACATCAGCTACCTGGTTGGCTCCAGACTTGATTGATGGCTCCATGAGTGCTGCACCCGCCACCACCATCAGTCTAGACAGAGAAGGGAGGCATATCAATTTGAGAAACATCCTTGTTAAATTAGTTTGAAGACGTGGACAACAGCTACTCAGTCGCAATGAAAAGATTGTCTCTTTACAAGAAGAGCACGCAGTTAAATCTTCAAGTCAAATATTATGCTTTTATAACTCGGAGAGTGAGTGTACAACAACAAATGTAACTGAATGTACAACAGGTCCATGTGGTATTGTGTTGTTTGGTGTGTGTGACATTGTGTTGATGGAAGGGGCACAGTGAAATATGCACTTTTAACACAACGCTGTACGTCTCTCATTTCAAGAGAGAGAGCTCGTAGCAGGGTTGGGTTGTATTTCCGAAACAAGAGCTGCAGTAAAGAGCGTCGATCCAAGTATTCCACGTGATTGTCCTGGTAACCGAGCAAGAATCATGCAGCACTAGACAGCAGTTGGCTGTCCAATTCAACAATATCATTTTTATGGGTTGAATTAATCTAGATTTGCAGTCACCAGCCATTGACACATCGAATTATCCTCTTCAAACGGCAATTTGTTTGTTTCATAAAAATCCACCATAGACATGTTATGAGCTCTACTTCCTGTCAAGAAATTCTGTGCATGTAATAATTCTTTCTAAGAGTTGGGATTTGGAAGCACTCGTTTTCATTAATGCAACGTGCTGCTGCTTCCTAACATAATGTGCAATTTCTAAACAGGTGGTAAGGGAGGCCATTGAGTGACTTCTGACAAGCGCTTCCAAACTCCAATTATCACCTGGAAGAATTTCTTTAGCGGAAAGTAGATCATCACAACATGTCTACGGTGGAGTTTTATGAACCACTTTGCAGACTGAATCCAAGCTTTCAATGTTGGTGAGTTTAAAGTCATTTAATCATTTTGCAAGTGCAACTCTAGATTCAACCCAGAACCCACTATAAGATGAAACCTAGGCTACTGTTGCAAATTGCGGCTACAAATTGCTAAAAAACCACTGGCTATAGTTGTAGCCACTATAGCCAGTCATTTGTGGGATAAATTAAATAAACAAGAAGTTGAAGGGTACAAATAAAGGTCTGATACTCATTTAGCTCTGGTCCATAGCCCTAATTAATGCTCAATTTGCAGGGCAGAGTTAAGCATTAGGGCTATGGACCAGAGCTAATAATCATGATGTGCCGTAAAATCATGTATACTTTTAATTACATTATTTCATACATTTGCCTCACATTAGCTGCCCGGGGTGGGTGGACCTGTATCCATTGTCCTGTGATCTCTTACTACTAGCCAACAATAAACTCGTTCAAATCCAACTATTATGTTACCCTAACATCATAGCTTAATGAATGCATTGGTTGTAATCATTCTCTGGTTTTAGCCCGAATAGCTTGAGATAAATCAGCATACATTTACAATTAATGTTAGCATTACTAGTCAGTGGCTAACATGATTACAATTCGACTTAGCATTAGTGGCTAACATGATCCGGGGCATAGCTCGTAGTAAAATAAATAAATACCCCCCCACAATGTATGTGGCTCTCACCTTGTTGCATACGGCTCCCAAATCGCGCAATCGTTTAAGTCCCAGGCAGTGTAAATCCAGCAAACGCCACTGCGTAGCTAAATAAACTGTTGTTGTGACTGGAAAGAAGGCGGATGGAGCATCACGTTCTGCTATCGATGGTGTCTCCTTCGCGCATCCATTATCCACCGCAGCCTGGCCAATCGAAAGTCGACTCAAATATTGGATTTCGTTTAATTGTGAAACATCGATACGATAGAACTGTAAGCTTTGAATTAGCATATTATAGTGAGTTGTAGGTTGTAAAGTGCAACCAAATATTTTAAACTTTTTGGTTTTAATAGCCCACTGCTCTACTACAATGTTCAATCATGGTGTCAGTGTTTTTGCAGATGTCCAGCAGATGTCAGCAAATATCTACGAGTCAGTAGGCCTATATAAATACTGTACACAGCTCTGTCCCATTCCATCATGGCTAAGTAAGGTTATGTTATTATGGTCTGTAGAAACCGTTATCATCAATGTTGGGTCTGGGGAGAACTACACCATGAGTCCTTGAGGGCGTTCCAATTGTTGGGGTTTCAAGATATGTTTTGGACTTTTTGCCTTTATTGACAGATTAATCATTCCACGAAAAACTAAAAATATTTTCTGAATACCCCACAATATCAAGAGCATCTTTAACTAGTAGAAAAACATATTTTCCCATCGCAGGCATTAAATTAATATGTTTATATATTTTTGTATAGGATAATATAATAGCAGGGGTTGAAAATAATAATTGTTGAGTGGGTTGTGATTTTTTTACTCAAGAGGGATGGACCTCACTCTACCTGTGGTGATTAGGAGCACCACCGGAGAGAGGGGTCATCACAGGTGACAGCCAGAATGTATAGACCGGCACCCAGGAGCAGTATGGGTTGGTGTCCTGGCCCGGCCTGTGTCTTCCGTGAGGAGGAAGCCCAACAAACCCATGTGAGGCCCTTAGGAGGGTCATTCAAGCCGCAACTGGAGCCTGCAGCACCACCGTTGCCCAGGTGGAGCCTGCAGAACCATTGCGGCTCAAGAATCTACCACTCCTGACCTGAATGAAGTGTCTGGTGCTGGGAATCTGGTGCAACGTACAGCAGGTCCTGGACCTGGTGTGAGCAGGAGTGGACCTGGTGAGCCGTAGGAGGGCCCAGACATTAGTCAACCCACCAAGCCTAGTCTTTCCACGCACCCAGATTCATTCACCTCCCAGTCCCAGCAGAGTGGTTCCGGAGCAACAGGCTGTGTGGACCTGGTCTTTCCCTAATGGGACTGATCGAGGGAAGCTACTGGGACATGTAGGTCACCCCGGCTGGGTCACCTGAGTGAGGGGTATGATGTTGCGAGACCTGAAACCCAGATGACCTTGGGGATACATCACTAAGGATATGTCCCATGCATCCATGCAATGTTTTTTTTTGTTCGAGACCAGTGACCACATGACATGCATGAGATTAAGAAATCAGATATATTTTTGATATAACAAACTTTTCACAATGACCAGTGATAAAGCACAGATAGATTCATATTTGAAAGGGCATATAATTTATGGATTTTTGTACATTTTGAATATATATCTCAAGTCCACTTTGTCTTTCATCAAAGGCCATTGGGGAAATTAAAAATATGTGTGTGTCTACTGAAAGAAAGCAATAAAGATAAAATGCATATAATGTTTTACACAATATCAAAGGGAACATTTAAATTGATGATAAAAAAGCTTAAAATAGATTTTGGTGATTTTGCCATCAATAAAATACATCTGAAAAGGTCAGAGGGAGGGGGGCACGGTGGCACAGTGGTAGTGCTGTCGCATCACAGCTAGAAGGTCCTGGGTTCGATTCCCGCTGGGGATGCTGTGGGTGTTGGCGGCGTGTTTCCTCCTCCGCGTCATCAGTGCCCATACCCGAGGCGGGGTTGGCAAAAGGGCCTTTCTGTGTGGAGTTTGCATTTTCTCCCCGTGTCCCCTAGGGTAGGTAGTCTAGGTACCCTCACAAAAACATGCAGTAATCCTGGTCTCTAAACTGCCTCCCCCTGGCCAGCCGGGGCGCCTGATGGAGGAGAAAGGAACTGGTTGGAATAACGTGTTCCTTCCACACACTACGTCCAACCAGGGAAACTCCCCTCTGTCAGGTGAAAAGAAGCAGCTTGGACTCCTCATGTATAGAAGGAAGCATGAGGTCAGTCCGCTTCCCCCCCAGGTTGGCGGAGGGTGTGTAGAGGCCAGGATCACATTGGGTAATTGACACAGGGGTAAAAAATGGGATACAAAAAAAAAGAAAAGGTCAGAGGGACCGCAAATCATACCAGTTTTGTGGACTCAAATATACCCTACAGTAGGTCGTCACTCGTCAGGAAACGGGGAGAGAGTTCCACTCTATACTACTGTACATAGTAAATTAATTTTGGACCAAAGGAGAGATTATATTGGACCAAATCGTGTTACCTTAAAATAGTTCTTGGATTGGGGTCCCAGAGATTTAAAAACACATTTTATTATTATTTTTTATCAAATGAGGGGTCATTTAATTAAATTAAAATGGTTGAATTGCTGCTCTTTTGTTTGGTGACATCTACAGTCTATGAAGATTGAGCCGGCTATGCTCTGGAAAGATCTGATTTGTACCCCTTTATCTGCAATGATGCATTGTTCTGCATCTTGTAGACAATAGCAGTGTTTTTGAAGCATGATCTCTGTGCTGTCAAATACTGTAGTAGTTGGCCTGATTTAGCCAAACCCTAGTTTCGGGTGCACCTAACTAACAGTCCGACAGGCATTAGTCTGACACCCAAAACCCAAACCTAACCTAACAGGAAGCCACTGGTTACTGGTTAGTTTTAACCTGCCACATGTTAGTGTATTGCATGACCTTTCTCTCCAAGACGAGTCCCGCCTCTCCAATTCTCCAAACCCCTTTACACTGAACTACATGAGCGTAATTACTAGGGCAGCCATCAGCAAGCTAACCTGCTGTCAAATCAGCATAATAAGCCAGCATCTTAACTGGCGGTCTGAACACAACAGCGCTGTGTTTCTGCGGTCCAACAATAGCCTCTATTCCCTGGTGGCAGCGCCAGCCAGCCAGTGCAGCACACAGTGCTCAGCGAGGGGCTTCAGACCCAAAACCTCCCACAGAAGCAATGCTCTGAATCAATTTAACCCAAATTCTGCGTGCGTGCGTGCGTGCGTGCGTGCGTGCGTGTGTGCATGCGTGCGTGTGTATGTGTGTGTCATTAAACACTATTCCCATTTAGGCATAAGGCATCTATAGGCATCAGAAAGGTACATCTGAAAAAATATTTCTCAGAAGTCAAATCCAATACAAGATCCAGCCATTAAACTCCCACCGGCGTCTTTCATTTGGCGTCAAATACTGTGGCCAAATTAAATTGAAACGGTGTCGTGCCTTGTGTTGTTGACTGATGCAAATGAGAGTATGTGTGCATGCATCGAGGCCCCCCCTCTCTCTTCAACTCTGACGCTTTCATTTGCTTAAAGGGTTGTGTTGTGTCTGTGTGTACCTTTCAACTTGAAAAACACACATAAAAGGCAGTTCCCAAGCAATTATAGAAGGTGTGCTCTCAAGGACTACAGAGGGTATTCTGAAATACTCAATTCCAGACAGTATGTTATTTATTGTTTTTGAAAAAACACGTAGTTATGTCTTGTTTTTTATCCTTTCCCAGAGAATGAGCTAACGAGATTTGAATGGGGAAATGTGGTCGGTTCTTCCCTTCGACTTGTCTGAGCGGGGGTCCAGGTGGTAAAGACAATCGGTCTCCCAAGCATGTGCCCAGATGGGGATACTGAGGGCCAGATGGTCTGCTCACAACAGGTAATCACAACCAGCACACTGATACACTGACATCCACAAATGGGTTACCAGAACACTACATTTGGAATAGTGTGATGGTACCCTGCTCTCAGCCCGTCCCATGGGTATTTCGTCTTTAGTCTGGCACAACGTATAGCAAACATGCACACAGTAGCTGGAGAAAATGTAGCAAAAAATGGGATTACCATTTATGGCCAGGAAGGAATATATTGCAACTGTCAGTTTAACTCTAGGTTTGACGCTCAGGAATTTGCCATGTATAGGAATCGACTTATTATACTTATTAGAATTAGAGTTTGTTCCAGAGACAATTAAGCAATGTGTATGTTACAGTACATATACAGACGGATGATCAGTTTAATTTAGGATGTTAAGCGACTGTTACATTTAATGTTGGTTATAGCAGTAAACGATTACATTTCTGTTGAATATCATTAATCCGCCATGTCAACTATGAAGGCAGAGGCAATATATATACTGTAATATATATACAGTGTGTAATATATATAAGTGTAAACTAAAGGGTACATTTCAGTATATGTTTCATCGTAGATATATAGTGTTGGTTCACATTACGACCATTATATCTAAAGAAGGAAAATATTTTTTCCTTCTATGCATGAGGAGTCCAAGCTGTTTCTTTTCACCTGGTTGGACGTAGGAACACGTTATTCCAACCAGTTCCTTCCCCCTCCATCAGGCGCCCCGGCTGGCTTATATTTTGTCTTTCTCAGAGTAAAACCACATTGGAATGCCAATGTAAAAGTAAAAGATTCCCTCCATAGAAACTATCCTGTATCATTGGCATATACAATTCAACTGTAGTACAGTAATACTGTATAAACAAAACCAATGCACATATACAGTAACAAATACACCTAAACCATGAAGAAATATAATATCAAAAAGATAAACTATTATTATTATGATTATTTATTTACCAAACTAGCATCGTACCCAGCCAAGAAACTCAGAGATAGCAAGAGATACTGAATGTTTACTCCTCAGTTGAGTGAGGTCTTAAGACTGTATTATTTTTAACTGCCTAATTTGTGCAATAGTGCACCCCTTTGCACTATACACTGTTTACCTGTCTTACCAAAGTGCCTAGTCTTTATTTATATGGATAGAGGATTTTACCTCATCATATTTATCTTGTTTACTTATCTTGTTTTTATCTTGTTCTCTACTGCTGCTGGACTTTGAGTTGCCAAACCATTTTGTTCTATGCCTGCAGTGATAAATGGTAAATGGTTTGCATTTCTATAGTGACTACTGTATATGATATCCACAGCACTTCACAATGATTTTCAGTCACAGTTTCACTCACACATTTGCACACTGACAGCAGAGACAAGCATGCAACCTGCTCACCTGGGGCTCATCTAACAAACTTCCATAAGCCCATGTGTCACATGGTAGGACCAAATAGACCACCTCATCATCAATGGCAGGTCTATCACGACAAGATGTTAGAGCATACAGCAGTGCAGATGCCTATAATGACCACAACCTAATCATTGTCACCATCAAGCGCAAATTGAAAAAGGCAGTCCCACGACAGCAAAAATATGGAGTGTGGTGGAACTCAATATAGTTGCTTCAGCACACTATGATGTTGCTTCTGAATTGACTGGATCACAACCAAATCCACAGCAGACAATCCAGTGGACCTTGGACGGGGAGATGCTGACTAAGCTTTGCCTACTACAATCTCTCACTATCCTGGACCTTACCACCCATCACACCGACATACAGGCAAAAAACTGACTGTCTCGTTCATTTTGCCAGACAGGTTGTTGGACACAGCATGAACATCTCCAAAACTCCAGTGTGTGTGTGTGTATACACCACCACCACCACCACAGCACCCATCTTTGAGACTGGGGAACAATATTAAGTGCACATTAAATTATCTAACATAGCAGGTAGACATCAAACCTAGCATTAAAATAGCATACCCAAATAACGGTGGACAAGCAAACACCATACATACATCTAATGTGGACTAGTAATGCAGTCTATCACTGATACTAGCCTACCACTTGAAAACACACTTGAAACTACAGCATTGCTATCGCTGCCATATGTGCCATAGCATAATGTGAACAAGTAACCAACATACATCTGGATTACACTAGCACCTATCTAGTACTAGGGTGTGAAGTGGAGTCTGAAGAAGTGAGTATTCAGACGGCAGTGGAAAATGGGAAAATGAGTCGGCAGACCTGACTTGGTGTGTCATTGTGGGGGTCATTGTGTTGCTTGGCCAATATGTTGTAGGTACAGTAAGGTTGGAAAGAAGTCCTGTGTTTACTGATCGAGGTGCCCTCTCCTCCAACTCTGTTCCATCTGGAAGTCCAAGCAATACATCTTTAAAACGGAGATGTAGGTGGATGAAACCGGAGTAGCTACAAGATACAATAAGATACAAGATACCATTATTGCCACACAACCAGGTTGGTGGTATTTTGTTTCAGTACAGCTTTTTTTTGTAGGAACAAGAACAAAGACAAAACATAAAACATATCCACTACACCCACAAACAATTACATACATACATACAATAAAGTGACAGTAAGAGGTGACAAGGCCAGCCGACTTCAACTAAGAGGACAGGGAAGGGGGGAGAGGGAGTGGGATGCTGAGGGAGTTCAATGTTCGTATGGCTGTGGGGAAGAAACTGTTTTTAAAGCGGGAGGTACTGGTGGTGATGGACCATCCACCATGGCTGGAGCATCACCACACACGTTACACACAGAGACATTTTAGATTGCAGGTCCGTGTGCTGAGAGAGGAGGACCTGATTCAAAGAGTTGAATTGAGATGGACACCGCCAAGCAAAAGAGAAGCCAGGAGGTCCAAATCCAGCTGGCATAGAGCTGTGACAGAGGAGCTGCACTAGACGAACCAATCATGATGAGAGGCACAACATGCTGCCAAGGACCAATGTGATAAAGAGGGCTCATTGAAGCCATAATTTACCATAGAGGGCCATGAAGAGGAGTAAGTAATTAAGTAATAACGTTAATGTTGAGGTGTTACATAAACAGAGATTTACTGTGTGCATGTAGGTCTACTTCATAGCGATGGTCTTGCCACCAAACTCTCACCGAAAACAATGAGCTTTCATTTTTAATGGCTTAACGGAATGCCTTATCATCCTGTATAATAACCAGATATATCAGTGGTGCATGAGGCTATAATGTGTCTCTGTCAACTCGGCCTACTTGTGAAATAAGTTTGTCCACTGTGACACAAACCGATCTATGTTGCACACACACACGCACGCACGCACGCACGCAC
>OOFJ01106701.1:0-10666 GCA_900323375.1 Benthosema glaciale
CCCCCCTGCTATTCATTTCAACGGACGTTGCTCAGTGACGTTTCGAAGCACCCGGAAGAACACTCTACTTCCACATTTGTCAACCAAATCTTGGTTGGCAAATGCAGCGGAAGTGCAAATGGAGCGCTCAATGTTAAACCCCAGCTGTGCAGGGGTTTCCTCGTTGCTAAATGCAGGGGCCCCCGCCTGCAGTTCCAGCTTTGACCAGTAGTAGGCTCCCAGGGCTTCAACGTTGTCCACCACTTTCTGGGAGCTCGGCCATGTCAACCTCTGCATAACATCAGATACTGCCAACATAAACTGATATTTAACCAACTTTCAACCAAGCGTTCTAATTTTGGCCATGTCATATTATAGGCAATTAATAAGGCAAACTTTTCAAAACGTTCTGTCATTGTGCAACATGTTGTAGCAGCTATCTTTGCTTTTGTCAAACAAGAAAATATATAGGCCTTAAATGTTTAAAGGACTGTACTGGTAAATGGTGCATTTATATAGTGCCTTAATCCAAGGTGCTTTACATAGATTGTTACATGGATTGTTACATAGATTCACCCATTCATAGTTTATACACACATTCATACACCGATGGTGGAGGAAACCATAGAGTCACCAGACCTTGAATCACCCAGAACATTTTTTTATGGGCGTGGCTATTCAGGGGCTGTAGCCAGGCTAAATATTCACATCACCTGAATTTGAATTTAAACTGTAAAGCAGGATTTTCTACAATTACAAGCGTTTTCAAATCAATCCACACCTTCACTCACTGCTAAAACACAACAAGAATGCACAACCTAAATGTCACTGTATCTCAAGGGTTTACGAAGAGTCTGACAGGCATTAGTCCGAGACCCTACCCCAAATCCTAACCTAAACCTAACCTCACCGGAATGCCACGGGTGAGTTCTAACCCGCATTTTCATTTACTGTCTCACGTCAGTCTCGCCCACAATTTGACTCAGTCTTGACTCGGTCTCGGATCAAGGGACTCTGGATTCTTCCCCCACTGAGTTCACTGGAGAGGACGGAGACACCAGTCACTACAATGCAATGAAATCATTTTATTATACCCATATTATGAGGAGCTCATTCACATTTACATCATATAAGAGAGCTGTCTGGCGCTTATAGACAGCTATCTTGTTAAGTAACGGAGGCGTAGTTCACACGCCTGCGTGCTCCTGCAGTGTTTTATGTCAAATCTGGTCTCGGGTCTCGCCTCCCATCGGGTCTTGGTCTCGACGCAGACTCGAGTGCAACCCCCTTTCATTACTAAGTCTTGTCCTCGGACTGCATTGATAACGTAATATCATTCTACTAAACAAGTGCACACACACACATATTTAACGAGTGGGTGAGATTCTTCAGTGGCATGAAGCCTGTATGAGTGCAAAAATCCTTGAATGAATTTATGAGCGTCTGTTCAGTGTCCTAAATCCCGAATGGCCCGCAGAGTGGCCAATCACTGCTCTCACGCTGTGTTAACGACCTCCTCATTCACACCTGCTCTGCGGTGGAAGCGAGCTACTGTTGCGACGGAGCCACACTAGACTCTAGTGACTAGAGCAGCAGACACTTCCCCAGTCTGTGCCAAGCAGAGTGCCTGTGCAAACAGAAAGATGATGCAACCAGGTGATATCTCATGGCTTCGGTGAATGTTTTCTGTGCTACACTGTCAACATTGTCAGTTTACATTTTATAGATGTTCTTTTTAGCCAGAGCGACTTACAACTGCAATGTTAGGAAAAACAAATTTAAACTGTAAACTTTAAATCCATTGAATGTTTCAGTCACACACTGCAGTGGGGATGCCATTCATTCTCAAGCCCCAATAATTTATACTTGTGTTGTACAAAGCAGATTGCAGATCTACAAGCACACAATGCAACACATTGTGCACTTTTAGATTGTCAATTTCCGCCGCATGACGCCATCGTATGACATAGAATAATGTATGAAGTAAAGTGGGGAAAGGTCCCATGTACTGTAAAATGAAAGCTTCCTTTGAGGCATATTATTATTTTGTCACTGTACAATTTGCACATTATCATCATCTCTGCCGGGTGGAAACCTGATCATATACAAAAAATATATGTATATTTTCAGGATTCACATTTAATCAATGATTTATGATTCACCAACAAGCTCAAAAAGTGCAGCTTGTAGATCTGCTATTTTGTGTGACACTGTATAGTGTGATGAAGTAGGCCGGGGCATTCATTTACGGAAGAAAAACAAAACAAAAGTTTAATCATGGAGTTAAGAGGTTTACGCCTGACAGCAAAATATGACAGCTGCCCAAATTTGAATTCATGCATCCTAACTAACCATTATGAGCAGCGTGTGGCGTGCTAGTGGTCAGCATCTGGGGAGCAGTTAGGGGGTTATAGGTCCACATTTACACAGTAAAGTAGAGAAAACAGCTAAGTCCTGTTCACTTGTTATTCTAGCCTTTAACATGCTGTAGTGTGCTTTGTAACATGCTGTTGTGTGCTTTTTAACATGCTGTAGTGTGCATGCCAGATGGCTACAGGTGACAGGCATGCACGCGTAGAACCACTTCCCTCCTACTTCCTATCACATGGCTGTTTGTTTACATTCACCAAGGCAGCTTGCTAAATTTGTATTCGTAGGATGAGCGGGGCGAGAGAGGAACTCATCCTAGGAACTCAAATATATGGCCTATAGGCCTAGGGTTCTGAACCAATGTAATAAACATAAGTGATGTGAGCCATGATGTCACAGATTTTGGGAAGTTACCGCTTTGCCCGTTTACACGGAGACTGAGACAAAGATTTCCACTTTGTAAGGGTTTTTCACTTTGTTACGTTTTCAACCACCGACAATGCTGTTGAAGTCTAAACGGACGACACATCTGATGTTTTATTTTGACGTTTTCTCTAGACTATAGAGTACAGGTGGGTCTTGCTCAAGGACACTTCTGACACACTAGGGACCTCTGATTCCCAGATGGGCTGCCCATGTTTTATTCAGGGGGGGTCACTCACGTCACCCTCTCTTTGTGAATTATAACCAAAAAGAAACAAGCCCAATAGATCTCTCAAACACATTCCCTCCCACGCCCTCATGTCCTCAGCTTAAAATGTTGTCGTTGATCAGGAAGGAAGCAGCTAAATATTTAATTGTTGTTCTTAGGCTGAATAATGTCACCTGCATGAACTTGTTCGAATTGTGTCTTTCATCATTTATATGGCCATGACCCAATTCAGATGTGATTAATGTGCTAAATGTTACAGTATATATTACAGTTTTGAGAGTTGTAGGTGCATGCTGACATGCCAGGGTTTTAGCTCTTCCTTGGGGGATAACTGTCGTGTCAAGTCATGTCATGTCACGTGTGTTTTATTGGCCAAGTTCGCAACTCTCTGCCAAGTCCGCAACGTTCAATCAGTGTGGCAGACCGTGCTAACAGCCTAAAACACTGAACGGAGTAAATGTGGCTAAGCTGTTGTTTTTGTATATAAATGTGCCCATTCTGGTGACGTAAATGAATCATTCAGCCTGTACAAGTCCAGCATTTTTTTGTCTAGGTTGCCTTTCTCCTCACGCACGCACGCACGCACGCACACATCTATCGGCTTAGCCACCAATACATCTCTCACACTGCCCTCACTTCCTCAGACGTAATTACAGCTAAAAGCCAGCACACCGCTAATAAAATGTAACTTCCAACAGTTAGTGCAGTACAAACGTAACATACTGGACGCGCATGCAGGGAAGGGATCTGACCCGTAGGGTACGTGCGCATGAAGCAGCACTGTCTTGTCCGCCCGCCCTGCCCCTGCCCTGTCCGTCTGTCTGTCCGTCTGTCCGGCAGTTTATCTCCGTGCATGCACGCTGTCCGAGAAGCTGAACTGCTGAGGCTGTCGCCGTTGTCGCTTCAGATTAGAGCAGCGAGTGGCGTGGCTGTAGGCAGCGAGAGTTCCCATCAGGCCCGGCTGCAGTGCACGGGGGGGACGCTACGAGGGCTGTTAAGTGTAAAGGTATTAAGGGCTAAGGTCTAAGCCCAGCAGGCCCTGGACATCAGCCAGCCATAGTGGGACAACGTATTCCTCTATCCCTGCCATTCCCAAACTGCATGTGGATGGACCAGGGCCCCAGTTGGTGGGCCATGAATGATATTGCAAGTGGGGCCCCAAATATTTGGCAAAACACTTTATTGATAATATAAATTATTATATAGAAATAAATAAAAAATGAACAGATTAAAAAAAAATGAAAAAGAAATCATGGTATTTTGTCTTTAAAGCCTTGAAAAATGAGTTTCCATTTATAAATGGTGCATTTATATATAGCGCCTTCATCCAAGGCGCTTTACTGTACATAGATTGTGCATTACAATTACCTATTCACACACTGATGGCAGCGGAAACCATGCAAGGCACCTACTAGCACCTACTAGCACATGCTAGTTTCATTGATCCAAACCAGAAGACAATTGATTTATCATTAGAATATACCTGAAAATCGGACAATGTTGTTCACCCATCCGACCACTTAACACAGCTGGGAGGGCCGCAAACACTTTCTAGGGGTCTCTGATCCACAAAAGGTTGGGAACCACTGCTCTGTTCTCATGGCGGGCGAAGAGAGTAAGGTCCATTTATTAATATCGTTTATACACTCTGGGAGTCTAAACGTCTATCTAGTCCTCTCTCTTTTCCATACTTTCCATACTACGCCTTGCCTCTTCTCTTCCTCTCTCCCTTTTATCTCCCGAGTTGACGCGCAGCAGAGCGGGCACGCCGAGACGTATTCAGCTACGGTCGTAATTTGCTGTCGACTGCTATCCCCCTGCGACGGCGTTCCCAATTATCTTGTGAATAATAGTTTGAGCCGGCAGCACACGGTTATAGCAATTCTCCCCGGCTCTAAGGTGCACTTGCTTCAAAGACAATGTCCCCCAGACCATAGACATTATAAATTATAGACGCCTCACTGGCCGCTGTAGTACATTGGAACGACGTATGTGCGGGCAGAAGAATTGACACTGGGGGAGTAAGTACGACGGAAGAATGGAAGGCACGCTACGTCACGCTGTCACTCAAGTGATTACTGGCCAATCACAGCGCATCTTTTCCGGGAGTTATCAGATCTCGGGAATGTTTTGCCCTCTCTTGAGCTCATTCGCTCGACCCGGAAGCTTTGCAAGCGCCCTCTCATGATTCGCAAAGAATCTCTCTCTTGAGCATATGCGCTCCAGAGCCGGAAAGGGCGTCTACGTTTATATGTCTATGCCCCAGACGCCCACCGCCGCCGCCACCACCGCCACCACCACCACCACTAACACCACCACCACCACCTCGCCTCTCCTGTTTCCTGTTTCGGCACCTCTGACCGACGTAGTACTCTAGGAGCACAGGCCCCGGGGAAATAATAATCTGGGTACTAAATACACCTCTGATGCTCCAGGAAAAAGCATCAGCAAAATGCCAAATGTCAGATGTTTTCATGTCCATGCTATGTATGTACACATTAGAGTAGATTGTGTTTAGGTCAGTCGATCAATATACATTGTCCGATGGATGGAAGCAATGAATGTTATCATCCATGAAAGGTCAATTGTTATGTAAGACCGGAATAGGGAACTTGAGAGGAAATAAGTACAGTAAAAGCCCTATTGGGAATGGGCTGAAAATGAAAAGAATTGAATGATATAAGGATGAAACTTTGCCTGCATAGCACCTTTCACAGACAGAATTAATTTCCATTTACTGTAATACGCACCACTGTGATACATACAAACACACAAGATGAGACCATGAAAACACAGCACTTCCTCAGACAATAAAATAACTGGTCGAATACCTTGATGTCGGAGACATCTGGCGCTCTGTGCTCTCCCTATAGGACCAACTGAAGGATGTATGTGTTTGGTCCGACGTACTAACAGTCCGACAGGCATTAGTCCGTCACCCTACCAAAACCCAACCCTAAACCTAACCTCACAGGAAGACATGGGTTAGTTTTAACCTGCCACTGGTTAGTTTTAACCGGCCACGCATGTCGGGAGCGACGGTGTTGCCGGACTAATGCCTGTCAGACAGGCAAAAGACAAAAAGCTAAACAAAAAAATAATAATTATAAGTACTCAGGAGTATACTCAGGAGGACACTCAGGGAGACTGAGTCCAATGCCTTGATGATATAATCATTCATAACATGCCCAGAGCTATAGGGTTAACGCAACTGCTGGCACTCATAAATCCTGAAGTGAGTCAGTCGGGAATTACAAAGCAGTGAGCGTCGCCTCAGAGCAGTCACCCAATGTGACCCCGTGTCCAGACTCTGTCTGACTGCAGTGACGCTGTCTGTCTCAATATTATAGCCAGTGGAATGCATGACTGAAAGCTAAAATGTTGTCCTTAACCGTTGGATTGTCAAATTGTGTCAGTTTGAAGGTGATTCCAGCAGATTCCAGCTGGTTTCTCTTTCTAGCTCCTCTTTAGTTAACGTGCGTGCATTTGGTTATGTAAATGAGGTGCAACAGGATTGTGTCGGCTTGCACAGCTTAATTGCACCATGTTAATTGTGCTAAATCGGGTGTATTGAAGTCAGGAATTCTAATCTATACAGATATATGATTCTGTGCAACAAATGATTTTGAGGTACAGATGTTTTAACGGCTTAAGCTCTATCCTGTATATGACCTAGAAGCTCTGTGAACTTGTAGCCATTTTTGAGTGCGTGCGTGCGTGCGTGCGTGCGTGTGTGCGTGCATGCGTGCGTGTGTGCGTGCGCGCAGCATGCATCATCATACATCCTATCATTCTGGCCACAATTACGACAATGTTCCCTCAAAACTGGCCATTCATTATCAATGGCATTTTATGTTTATGTTGCGACAATCAATGGCATTTAACCTTTGTTAGGACAACGTTTGTTTACATGCACACTAAAAGCTAAAAAGCTAACTAAAAGGACATAGGACTGGCTAGCACCCCTCACACAGCTTTAACAAGAGCAGTACACAAGTGCAACAATTCCATGTCCCAGCAGGGGCCAAAATCTTTAACAAGGGACTTTAGTGCTCAGATATGATTTAAAACACTGGCATTTTTTTTCTTAGTCTACACTGAAAGCCAACATCAACAATATGTCAAACATGAACACATATTAGATTTTCTCAACTGAAAGATATGAAGCAACCAATAGTATAGACTGGATCCTAACACCGCTTTTTCTGGCATAGGGAGTTGACATTATACTAATTAATTAGAGCGACAGAGAGAGAGAGAGAGAGAGAGACGAGTGTGTGGACGTACGTGTGTGCATCGATTTAATAAGTTCTAGGCGATCAGGAATCAGCAAAGAGTGAGCGACTGACAGCACAACTCTATGCAAAAAGTCGGACCCAGACTTTTCGTTTCCTCCCTGGAAATAAAAGTCTGTGTTTCCGAGGCTACCAATAGTATAACCAATGGACCCCACGATGATGCAACGACTGCACGGTTATTGTCTGGACAATAACCAGTTCACATTTCTGTAGCAGATCCTCACTGGTAATTAACCATCTGCAAACTCTGCGAGTGAAACATCCATTTTGGTTACGTTTGTACACTCTCAGAGTTAAATGAACACTGAATGTTTTACTGTACACCCGTGAGGAATGCCACAGCCAATCAGAAAAGTACCAGTAAGACGCAGCACTGGCCATATATGGACCGTACGTGTCTTGAGTGTACAGGGTGATGTCAGATCAACATATGGAATATGACAGAACAGGTCAGCTCCATGTATGGAGATCTAAGGGTGGCAGTGGAGGGCAGTGTCTTGAATGTACAGGGTTTGAAGAATATAACAGTTACAAATAAGAAAATGAGTGAATGACTTTAAATCAGACCATCCTGAGCATATATACTTTAAACTGACACAACGTACCCCCATTTGAGATCCAGTGCCCTACCTAGACCCCCACAGACCCACACCATTGAAGGATGTGGAGACCTCCTTACGTAAATTGGCCTGTCTGATCCTGCATGGGGTCCTACTCGAGTGGTGGCAACCGGTTTTAATTTCAAGGGCCCCCCTTGTTTTGATATCATTATAGGCCACACGCCCCTCATGCTGGGTAATTATCGACCCATTTATAAGCTGCCCTTTCTGGGCAAGGTTTTAGAAGAAAAAAAAATCTAACGCATTTTGAGCTTGTAGATCTGCTTTTTTCACTAGCGTGGGTCCCGGACCCGGACAAACATCTAATTTGTCTTTGGGGGGCACGGCACGGACTAAAACATTTGGGGACCTTATTTGCGATTGTGAAAATGAAAATCCTTTCACACACGCCATCCATTTTCACACGTGTCCCGTGCCGTGAATGGACCGGGACATGTTCGCTATGTGCCCCAAGCATCAATGGCATTGTGGTTAAGTCTGCTTAAGGCCTCTTTAGCTGGCTGAGGTTTGAATCCTGTCAGTGACTTTTCACCCCCGTATGCCCCAAAATCTCAATGAATCCCAATGAAGGACAGAATTGCCACGCGGAGGAATGCACTCTCCTTTGACGCAACAAAAAACACTGGCTGGGGATGGACAGCTCCTTTAGTGGAGTGATTCTGAACGTTTCTAACCACATGAACCCTAGCGTCCCTTTTCTGGGCATGGCATATTAGGCAGCAAAACACAAACATAGACAATGTGATTCTGTTCTGGGTTTTCTGGGCCGAGCCAGGAGAATGAGACTAGTAGCAGGACACTGCCAACCAGCAAAATGGTTCTGTGGGAACCAAAACACGGGCATCGACGACCACCAGGACGTCACACACTAACTAACATATGTGGATGTACTCGAGAATGACGCAGGAGTGCAAAGCACCAAGGTGCTGGTCAGATGTATGGAGAACGGGGGTGACTGCAGCAACGATGGAGGGCTCGTCTGAGGACGACCTAGAGAGATTTGGTTCAGAGTGACCACGTAGGTAGACGCCTGAGGGACCCTGCATGGTCAACAAAGTATAATAGGATTTCAAGGACCCCCAGTTTGATACGCATTCATTCAGAGCTTTTGATTCTGATTAGGCCACAGACCTCCAGAATCTTTCTTTCTATGCTGGTACATCAGTCTAAAAATCCTTTACTAGAGTTACTGACCACCAACCAGTAAGTGTCGATTTGGTTCCTAAGCATCAGTCATTTAGCTGTAGACCCTGGGGAATCATCTTACGCTACAATATGCTACACATGTCATGCATACAGTTTCTCATTTGTTTTGTTTCAAATTCCGTGTGTTAATGAGCTATGCGTGTACATGCACTGTTATCGCGACAGTAGGTCCCATTTACTATGAAAACCTGCACTGTCATGCCACACCTCCTGGCCTCCATATACGGTCACGCCTTGTGACATCACGCCTCCATCTCCATATATGGAGCTGACCTGTTCTGACAGTCCGTATGTTGATCCTCCACCACCTGTCCTCCCTTTTGACTGACACCTGTCCATTCAAACTCTAGACGGCCCCCAAAGACCGCCCCAAAGTTATTAGTGCATGGCAGCCGCCGAAAAGTACAGTTCTCAACAGGGCCGAAACGTACTTGGGCCCTCATCAAACCCTATACACTCAAGACCCTTCCCCCGCTGACACGTGATTATGTATCCCACCAGCATTCTAGGGATCCTCTCTGTGATTGGCCAGTTGTCGCTGTGATTGACAGTTCTCGTTTTTGCAACTATGCCTAAACCTGTAACCCTAACCCTAACTTCAGTAAAACTATGCCTGCACGGGAACCTATCAGATACATGGTAAGGCGGGTCTAACCCAGAACGCCGGTGGGATTCATAATCACACCCGCTGCCACCCTTAGATCTCCATTCTGGTATTCCTTATGTTGGATCTGGCCTCATCAAACCCTGTACACTCAAAACACTCCATATATGACCAGTACAGAATTCAATCCATATGTTGATCTGACCCATCAATAGGAGCATGGCATTGTGGACAAGATCTTATAGTTTGGGGTCTGTGAGGCTAAATCTCATCAAATGGGGGTCTGCAGTGGCTGAAATGCCCAAGAAGTAATGGCTCCTCCTTGATATGAAAAAGGCTGAAAACCACTGACACCAAACACCAAAGAAAATGTATAGAGTTCAATACTTTGTTGGTAGTTGGAGTGAAGGTGAGCATATGAAATCCAAACTATTTTCCTCCCAGTGTGTCTTTATTGCATTTATACATTTGATTACTGGGGGAGAAAGACGGTCTTTTCCCCTCAATAATCAAACGTTGAACGCACTTTTCCTCAACAATCCAGCCGACCGGACATCAAACTGCAGGCATTGCTCCAAAACAAGGCCCCAAACAACAAGGCTTAGCGCTTCATTGCGCCGCTCTATCTGCCTATATAGTAGCATCATTATGAGAGCCTATTAGGACTTTTTTCGGAGAGGCCAAGTCCCCCGGACTAAAAGGGCCTGTCTCTCCACGCCGTGGGACCTTTCTAAAGACCTCCAAACTCACTCACACAGTTAGTCTCTCTCACTCAGCATAGAGGCCCCTTTATCACGCTGATCCACCAGCAGCTCTCCTCGCCTCTTCCCTCTCTCCTCTCATCCACCCCTCTCTCTCTCTCTCTCTCTCTCTCTTCTCTCTCCTTCTTCTCTCTCTCTCTCTGTCTCTCGTTTCGCTGCTTCATGTCGCCTCTTCC
>OOFJ01106721.1:0-10118 GCA_900323375.1 Benthosema glaciale
CTCTCTCTCTCTCTCTCTATGTGTACCCACATTCTCTCATCTTCATTTGTAGGCCTGTATGGAAACGAGGGCCTGTTACCTGCACGGAGGCAGCTGCGCTACAGCGGCAAGCCTCTGTGGGACCAGCTGCAGTCCTCCCCCACCCTGCTGTGGCTGGGACCACATCTGGGCCTGGACACGCAGACCACCATGGAGTTTCTGTGCCTCGTCGGGGCAGCACTGAGTCTGGCTGCGACGCTGGTGGACAGACTCCGAGACAGCCTGGTGTTCCTGTGTCTGTGGGTGTTGTACCTGTCCCTGCAACAGGTGAGTGAGTGAGGTGGCAGCAACAGTGTTATGTGCGCTGTAATACAATATGCTGTATTTGTCACAGATGGTATAAAACGTTTATGTTGGGAATGCATAACGGTGATGTTACGTTGTAGTCAGAGAGCTAAACATGACAGACCACCACCAGTAGGGTCCTTTACATGGTATTTTAGCCTTTACCCATTTAGACCTTTAGAACTGATTGTACAAATGTCTTCTAAATCATGAGACAGTTCTCAGAAAAACCTATGTTTCTGTATCAGAAGTTCTCAAACTATTTCATGTAAAGGACCCCCAGAATTATGTTATTTGCCCCAGACCCCAATCTCAAAATATGTTGTGCAGGCAGGGACCCCCCAGAAGCAAAGATTTGAGTTAAAACATTTGCTCTGAAATAATTTATATTCAAAGACTTGCCACGCCACATTTTCATGATTTTTCCAAAAAGCTTGTAGCGCAGCACTGAGGGCTGCGCTATGAGCTTGTACCTCTGCTATTTTTCAATAGCTAAAGCATAACATAATGCTTAAAACACCAAAAGGGGTTCCCAGAGTAGCGTTACACTGTCTTATCACACCAGCAGCATCAGTAATCCCTGCATCAAGCTCTCACACCCTTTCTGTGTGTTTCAGGTGGGCCAGGTCTTCCTCTACTTCCAGTGGTGAGTGAATGCAGACAACATGACAAGGATTAAAGGATTGAGAGACTTTATTAATTAACAGACTGTCACTATGGATGAATAATTGAATGAGCCCAAGATGTTGTTGGCCAGGGCTATGTCATTCCCAGACCAGTAGGTCTGTGTAATCACTGCCATGTTTGTTTGTGCTGCCATGCAACGCGCCAGTGTATCGACAAAAAACAAAACCAGAGCGTGAAATTGCATGGCCGTGTTTAGATGATAACTTTTTCTATTTGTCACCTTCTCGCCTCCTTTCTGTCTATTCAGGGACAGCCTGCTGCTAGAGACCGGGTTCATCTGTGTCCTCGTTGCTCCATTAACGATAGTGAGAGGGTCACGCGGGGTCAGAGAACATGATCAGGTGACCTTCTGGCTGGTCCGCTGGCTGTTGTTCAGACTCATGTTTGCCTCAGGAGTGGTAAAACTCACCTCGCGCTGTCCTACCTGGTGGGGGCTTACAGGTGTGTGTGTGTGTGTGTGCACTTAACTCTACTGTTTGTGCATCATATGCTAGGAGGAATTAACTAACTACCTTATTTCTGGTGCCGCTATTTACATGCATTTTCTGTGCGCTCTTTCTTGAGTGAAATGATGCTTATTGCGATGGATGAGAGCGTTGCAGTTGGGAGCTATGGAGTCACTGTCATGCAAAGAATGTTGGCAGAAAAAAAGAGTCCACGCATTTGTTTCCTTCAGGCCGGATTATAGCAATTCCTCATTATCAGATCAGACTGCCCCAACATGTCTCTAAAGACTCTTCCAGTTCAGTCAGAATGCTGCTGTGCATGTTCTGACAAGAACTGATATGAACTTCTCTGAGCTGAGCTGACTCCCCGTAAATATACGTTTTAAGGTCAGGCACCGTCAATCATCTTTTATTCTCAGTTTTACAAATTTAAAAAGTTAAATGTCAGGTATCATCAGCAAAGGTCAGGCACCATCAAGATGGTACCAGTTCCACAGTTTTGACTGAAAAGCAGACATGACCTACTTGTTGGGTTTGCTCTTTTCACAACGCCATTTTTAGCTTTAACTTAACTAACGTGACGTCATTAACGATAACGTCATTTTGAATCTTAAATTATACTTTAATAGTTAGTCTTCATGTTGTTATTAACCTACCAAGCCCAAACCTGCCAAAATTGAGTTTTTGGTGGATACATTCTTTCTTTTCTCTTCCTTGGCAGCTCTGACATATCACTATGAGACCCAGTGTCTCGCCACGCCGTTGGCCTGGTTTGCCCAGCAGCTGCCGGTGTGGTGGCAGAAGCTGAGTGTTGTGGCGACCTTCGTCATAGAGATTGCTCTTCCCTTCCTCTTCTTCATTCCCCTGCGCCGCCTCCGACTTGGGGCTTTCTACATGCAGGTGGGCCTGATGCCTATTGGTTTTTAATCTACTTTTTGTTCACCAGTTGATTCATAATTGTTGACTATGTGTCTTTAATACTCGACTTTTCAGAAAATCAGTGATGGGTGTCAGTTTGTATAGTAGATGTTAATCGCTGTGTTTGGATGGTGCAGGTGCTACTGCAGGCGCTCATCCTCTTGTCTGGCAACTACAACTTTTTCAACCTACTGACCCTGGCCCTCTGTCTGTCTCTACTGGACGACGAGCATGTTCACTTCTGGCTACGCAAGACACAGAAAAGCGACGACAATGGTATGATACAGATACACACTCATTCACTGACCTCGATTTAGAGCGGAACAGATTGTGGCTTTCATGGTTAATGGTATCGTATGCTGCGCTTAACAACAACAACCAAAACCTTATTTGCGTCATTGGCATCAGTGCTCAGTCTCTCTTAATAAGCGAACCTGAATGAAATTTCCTTGGATTGTTCTACTTTTTGGAAAGTTGCTTATTTGGTTTCAACTCGAGCATCTTGCTTGGAAGCATGGGTCTGTAAAATTGCTCAGAACTCCTTTCTTGGCTCCAATCAGGTTCCAGGCTGTGGGCGTGGCTTTGTTACCTGGTGGAGTTGGCAGTCTGGTCTCTGATCATCTTTGGAACCATCGTCTGCTTTGACCTGCAGGTGGACTGGGGGAAGAAGAGCATCTCCTCCCGGACAGGTTTGATCATAATAGTTGATTAGGGATGCATGCATGCATTAGGGAATTAAAGGTCCCCAACACCATGACAAGCCATACAAGATTAAAATGTCAAAGTGGCATTCCACCTCATTGGGATACACTAACACATTTCACAGAGAAAAACACAAAAGACATATATTTCTTGACAAAGTATAAGATCTCCGCTCACATAGGATTTAGGTTCAAAATCAGCAAATGTATTTCTCTTGTCTTGTAACTTAGGCACTTCTGCTAGCCACCGTGTGGCTTATAATATCAAGCCCTAGCAATATTCGTAATAAATACTAAACTAGTATTTGAATCGGTCAAACTAATAATGTCTCGATCATGAGGCATGTATCTGTTAGTGTAAGCGTATATGGAATCAAGTTACTGTAAGCCTGTGGTAGGTTTGTGTATGTTGCTTATGTGCTTACATATAATTGCATGAGGATACTGTATGTGGTACTGTATATACAGTATTGACAAGTTATTGAATACATTTTATGCATTTTTTTAAACGTGGTATTCTGTGTGACAGCATTCACATACCACCAATTTAATAATTTCCTGAAGAGCGTCACCATTCCTTCCGTCTGGATGGGTGTCCTCTCTCTCACCTGGGAGATGGTGTCTGCCATGTTCAGGTATGGGCCTTTGTCTCTAAGTGTACGTCCGTTCATTTTGCATTATCATTATGTGTGAATTAACTGGTTGCATTAACCAGAGGATATTGGTCTGTCTCTCTTTTAGGTGTGCGTGTGTCCCAGGCTTCTTGCGGAGGTTCTGGGGAACTCTCCAGTGGACAGTGTTTGGAGCTGCCACTGTCGCCATGTTCACTGTCAGTCTGGTGGGTTACTGCCTACATCAAAATACTATAAATGTTTTAGGAGTTCCTGGGTGTATTGTATTTTGACAGTAAGAAAAAAAAGTGACAGTGTTGTGCCACAAATACATTGGCAGCATCTGAGTCTGTGAAGAAGATGGCACATCAAATATCATTCACCATATTCATGGCACCATGGCCATTTTGTCTTATCGACACACTCTTACCTCATGTCATACCACCCAGAGTAAGACGTAGGAGCAAAATGTCTATCCCCTACTCTGCTCCCTCCATTGGCTCCCGGTTGCTGCCCGCACAGATTACAAAACTCTGATGCTGGACTTTAAAGCAACCAAAAGTATGGCACTCCCATATCTTCAAAATCCGATCGGACCCTAGAAACCCTCCTGCACTCTCAGATCAGCCAACGCAGGGAAGCTGGAAGAACATTCAGTAAAAACGGCGAATATGTCCTCCACAGGTTCCATTCACCTATGTAGAATATGACTCCAATGCCAGTCTGTGGCCAGGCGTACGACGGGTCTACGAGAAGGTGGATCGCTACCAGCTGGTCAATTCATACGGTCTGTTCAGGAGGATGACGGGCGTGGGTGGACGACCGGAGGTGGTCATCGAGGGAAGCAACGACAGGGACACATGGACGGTGAGAGACGATTTAAATCGTGGGAGAGAAAGAGACACCCAATTCTATTGGGTTTTCACACTGGGACTTGAATTTCCATTTTGACCATGAAGTTGTGGCCAAAAAAAAGTTAATAGTGGTCAAATTTGTTCAATGTCTGTATCCCATAGTGCAAATCTAATGTTCTCGTTTTGCTTCCAACGACGTGTAGGAGATTGAGTTCATGTATAAGCCAGGCAACAGGAGTGCGGCACCTGCTGTGGTGACACCCCACCAGCCCAGGTTGGACTGGCAGATGTGGTTCGCTGCTCTGGGGCCCCATACCCAGGCCCCGTGGTTCACAAGCCTCGTCTACAGACTGCTGCAGGGCAAAACAGATGGTATCTATTCCATACCTACCTACAGTACAAAGTCAGCGTAATCATCTCTGTCGGGCAGAAACCTTGCATGTCTATTCCAGTGGATCTGATGTAATTATTATTTACTCACTCAGGACTCTTAATAAGTTTAATTGGTTAAATATGTTTTTTTTATAAAACCTAGAGAAAGACTAAACTTTCAAAATGAATCAAAAGTAGGTGGAATAGCAGATCTACAAGCTCACAGCATATCGCAATTGAGCTTAATAGATTATATATTTGTGTTAACCTTTTGCACGTCAAAGTAGGGCATTAATTTACGAAAAACAAAAAATATGGAAATACGAGGTTTGTCCCAGACAGCGACGATGCATACTGCACATCCATTTCCTCTCGTATGGCCTCAGAACATCGGGGACAGCGATGGGGATTTGTGTTCAAAAGAGAGAAAATGAACAGGAGTCTCTCTTTGTTTACAATGTCTCTGCAGTGATAGAGCTCCTTCAGACGGACGTCTCTCAATATCCGTTCCAGCAGCAGCCCCCTGCCTACATCAGAGCACATCGCTACAAGTACTGGTTCACTGAGCCCAAGGATGACGGGTCAGTACTGTCCTCCTGGCCCAATTATTACATCATAATCGCTATTATTTTGTCATTGTTTCCATGTTGAAAAATGTTCATACATAAAAAAGCTGAAATAGCAGTTCTACAAGCTTACAGCGCATCAAAGTTTCCGATATCTTTACCTAAACTACCCTTTAGTATAAAATCTTTTCGTCATTACCTCTTTTGGCTATTTCAGTTATTTGTCATATCTGACCTTTGCCATTTTTTATTACAAACCTAAAAGAAGTGAATTTTGTGTTCCAATGTTCAGCGCCAAATACACAATTAAACCGTTAATCACAATTATTAGTGTGACAATAATCGTCAACTTAAATGTGTAATCGTGCGTGCCAGCCCTACGTCCGTCTTGACTCTCTGATCTGTCTCTGCCGATGTCTTTCAATGTATCTGTCTCTATCTCTGCCGCTCTACCAATCCCTTTCATTGTTTTGATCTGATCTAGCTGTCTCTTTATCTGTGTTTCGCTTTCAGTTTTCCTCCCTTTCTCTCTCTCTCAACATGTTAAATGTACACAGGAGAATGTTGACCCTGTGGTTTGTTTGTGTGTTGTTGTCAGTTCCTACCCCGAGCCGTGGTGGAGGAGGGTCTATGTGGAGGAGTTCTATCCCATGGTGCACCTGGGTGACTCATTCTTGAACAGCATGCTCAATCAGTATGGACTCAAGGTTTGTACTCATTCCAGGCATTACAAGGATTAGGGCAAGGGTGGGCAACTTTGACAATGGAGAGGGACACTATATTTCAGAGGGACATATTGCTGTTGCAGCAAAAAATAGCCGATCTACAAGCTCAAAACGTGTAGCAGTGCGATGCGTTTTGAGCTTGTAAAGCAGCTATTTTTGCTATTATTTGAATTGAAATCCTGAAAAAAAAATTGCCTTTATAAACTAAATACAATATTCATGTTATTGGGCAATAACATTTTAATACTACTCATTAAGCTACTAATTTAGACTGGAGTAATTAAAGTGTGTAGTGTTTATAAATCAGTAATATATCAGTATTCTGGTACTAACCTGAGGGCCACATTAAGTGAATGGATTAGGGTAAGGGACATTTCCCTAAAAAAATAAACGTTTTGGAAATTGGAAAACCATGCTGAGCCCGGTACTGATAGACACCTCTTTCTGCCTGCAGGACAATTCGGCACCACGGCGTGCCTCCAACGCAACCATTGCCCGCGGCGTGAGGTGGGTGCGTTCTCAGGTGAGGGGCGTTCCAACTCCTGTGCTTGTCTGGAGCCTGTTCATCTGCAGCGCCACCCTGTGTCTGCTCCGGGGACTGAGAAACACTAGCAAGCGCGTAGTAGACATTGGAGAAAAGACCTCGGTGTCACAGGAGCCTGCCACAGCTGTCGAAGAAGAAGAATACTACGTGGAGGAAGACCTCACCTCTGACGTAAACGGAATGTCTGACAAACTGCGGAGTGCGGAGAATGCGGAGAGCGCCGAGGAGGAAGAGACGACACTGGGAGACGAGGAGGAGGAGGAGGCATGCGATGAGGACGAACAGGAGGATACAGGAAAGGAAAAGTGCGACGCTAGCGAGGGAGAGGACGCTAGCGAGGGAGAGGATGAGCCAGAGGAAGAGGGGGGAAAGGATGACGACGATGGCCTCGGGATACGGAAGTGACAGTTTGACCTTTTTTATGAAGGCGATATGAACAATCCAGAAATGCCACCTGTGAGTTCTACTGCCTGTTCAGATGGTTACCAAAGTTCACTTTTATTTCCTATTCAGCCAGTCATGGAAAATATACTTGAACACTTTATTTGCCCCAAACATTGATTTGATAATATACTGAATCCTTTTAAATTAATGTGCCACATAGCCCGAGTTCTTCAGATATGAAATCCCCTCTCCATGACAGCTGATAGCTTGAATGATCTTTCTCTAACTTGAGGTTCGTCACCATTGTGCCTCGATCACTCACTTCCTTCCTCTGTGTGTGTGTGTGTGTGTGTGTGTGTGTATGTGTGTGTGCGCGTGTGTCAGTACACTCACTGTAGAGAGTAGAGACTATCACCTTTTGCTCACTTGATGTTTTCTTGAATCCAATCTTTTACTTCACTGTAATTTTGTAAAGGATAAAGGAATACCAAAAGAAAAAAAGTTGCTGTTAAGTATGTGGTCAACAGCGAGAGGCGAGAGCATACAGTATATTGTTCACGTTTAAATGTCCATACTGGTCCTTGGATTCTGTGAATGTGTGTGTATATTTTTGCAAGGTTTAATGTACCCCATTAGCTCTGTCACGTAAATATCTACCTAAAAAACAACAACGCACTTTCCCTGTTACATTTATCGCCTGCGTTTGTAATGTCACATCATGCACAAATGTATGATTTAAATGTTTTTATATATATATTTTGTAACATTCATAATAAAATACATAAAATATATACATTTGCCATTGACAATCATTTTGGTTCCTGATTTGAAAACCATCAGTGGGTACACACAATGCTCAATGTACAATCAAGGCAATACTTATGGGTACTGCATGCATTTTGGTATGGTTTTATGCATGAAGCTCAGAAAATATACAATGTGTCAAGACAAGAGCCCAACCATCAAGCATTGGGTTCTCTCAGTCATCGTGATGATTATTGTGATTCTATCATTTCTGTTATGCTCTGTCACCACTTAAGTATTCCAGGACAGTACTTCTCGATCAGAGACTGGTAATACGGTTTCAGCTGTTCCACATCAGGCAGGTCAGTGGTCTTGGTGTACAGGTCAAATTTACTGCGGAAAGGGCAAAGGGTCAGGTCGTCAGACAAGAGAAGGGGTTGAACTGTGTTTATATCTTTTACTTTAGGAAAGAGAGAAGAAACATACTTGAACTCGCGGACCCAGGGCAGCATTTGCAGGTCTTTGTCATTGCACAGATGCATGTAGTCTCCATGGGAATGCCAAGGGTAGAAGGAATGGAATCGGATCATGTTCAAACCCTGTAGCGAGAAAAAGGGGAGACACCAAAGACCTATATTAGTCCATGAAGCTTTAGCACCACCTACAGTAAGTGCCAAACGTTATTCTCCTTGGCATGTCTTTCCTCACCTAAAATGTCATAATGTGGTCATCTATATTATATTGTGATGGTTCATGTGGTTAATTACCACTCACTCACCTCCTCTGGGATGGAGGTTTTGTTGAACTTCATGACCCGGTAGAGATACTCTATAGAGAATAAAACAGGACATCAAGATGCACATTAAACGCACACACCTTCAATAGTATTATGTTAAGTATATTGATTTTGGAGCTTGGAAATAAGTGTATTATTCCCTCCAGGCTGGAATGGTTAAAGGTGAGGGATTATTATTTCATGTATGTAAATACATTTCAGAGGATGCTCTAGCCTCTTACCATCATGGCCCCAGGACATGAGGACATTGTCCAGTCCACAGTTTGGTTCATAGATTCCACACTCAGTGCTAAAGAAAGACAAACCAAAGAAATCAATCTTCACTGGACATTCGCTGGACATAACTGAATCCCCCTGTATTCCCTTTGATAATGCTACTGAACCACTCAGTTATTCAATAGTTTTAATGAGTACATTTCTGCGTAGGCCTACTTGTAAGCAGGGTTTTTCTCATCTGGGTTATCCAGGAAGGTGTTCTCTCTGAACACGATGCCATTCTGGAACTTGCAGCCCACAGGGAAGGTATCGCCCACCACAGCCCACTGTGGGAGAGATGCGCCGGCAGCTTTTTTTTTAAATACAAACGAGTAGTACAAAACTATATATGAAATATCTAACTGAAATCAGAGAAAATGTTGTCAATTGCCCCCAATCATTTCTAACGTTATTTTTACAACCTCTCGTAAAAAGAACAAGATATTGGACAATTTGTATTACCCAAGCCCTTCATTATGCATTATATGGTATGTTATAGCTATCTGTCTCTCACCTGGGGCTCTCCCCAAAGAGCCATGATCTTTCCAATGTCATGGATCAGACCCACCAGATGGAACCACTCTGGAAAACCACAACGCATGCTGTAGATGTTTTCTGGCACTACTACTGTTTACTGTACTTTCTGTCTGTCTGTCTGTCTGTCTGTCTGTCTGTCTGTCTGTCTGTCTGTCTGTCTGTCTGTCTGTCTGTCTGTCTGTCTGTCTGTCTGTCTGTCTGTCTGTCTGTCTGTCTGTCTGTCTGGATGAGTGCTATCTATCCCTGTCATCTAAACCTTTGTTTGTACCTTTGTCACCTTTGTACTGTATGTATAGCTCTGTCAGTCTGTAATATATCTATGTATGTATGTAAGTAACTTCTTATGTCAGGGTGTACTCTGCAGTATCTCCAGATTTCTGTTGTTTTCTCCATAAATGAATACCCGGCCTACTACATCGTCATACTACAGTGTCATATGCAAAAGAATAGCCAATCTACAAGCTCACGTGTTCAGCTTCAGCTTCTAGAAATGCTATTTTCACTGTTTCAGATCTTGTTTATGTAAAAGGTGTGTGAGGGACAGGGCTTTATAATATTGAACCAATGGAAAGAGCTTGTGACTAAATAATAACTGCATTGTATTGGATCCTTTGGATTGGTTATTCTTTATGTATGTATGTATGTATGTATGTA
>OOFJ01106731.1:0-15040 GCA_900323375.1 Benthosema glaciale
CTAGTGGATATTTTTTGCATAACACACCTCAACCAAATGGTAGAAAGGGCTCAATCAGGTTGAGTTCAGTTCAGCATATTGTTTTCAATGATAAATAGTGACTTAAAATGTGCTCTACCAATTGGTCGACCAGACTGTTAAAGGGTTAACTAATCGATGTGAACATATATAGCTACAACTACTCCGTTCAACACGCACACGCACACGCACACGCACACGCACACGCACACGCACACGCACACGCACACGCACACGCACACGCACACACACACGCACACACAGCGATGTGAAGGTGTCCTCTCCTTGTTCATTAGTACTCCCTGGTGGTTTCGGTTGTGTGTGTGCCGTGTGCCTCAACAGAAAAAGAAAAAAAGAAGCAACAACGGATAATAATATCTCGACTCTAACAGGTTATCTATCTGACGATTGCCGGTCGTTTTAACTTTAAAAAAAAAATGTTATTAACACGTTTTTTTTATTATCTATTTTTTACCGGACGTTAAACGGATGACGTTGCTTCTTTTATTTTTAAAGTGAAAATTATTTTGTATTTATTTTGTTTTTTGCCATGGAATAGGGCCGGTGTGGCGGGGGAGACGTTGACGTTTAGTTGTCGGACTCGGGAGCTCGATGTGTGTGTTTGGGTGTGAGCAGCAGCAGCAACAGCCGCAGCACCACCAGGCACTACTAGGCACTGTAGGCAGGCAGGCAGGCGGCGGGGCGGACTGACTGGGGCGGGGGGACTAACGACAACACAACACTGTGGCAGGTGGACGAGAAGAGACCGTCGGAAGGAATATCCATTTGAAATAAACATCAAAGGCAAACCGCTGCGTTGATGAAACTTTGTTACACCTTTCCATCCGGGTAAGGAACTTTATATTCCACCATTATTAACGTGGATACTGTTTTTTTTTAAATTGCCAATGATCAACAGGCATGCATGCAGGAGCGATCGAAGCACGAGCCCCTCATCGCGAATTTGCGATATAATTATGTTTTTTTATAGTACTGTATCTACTGTAGACATTGTTGTGGTTCCTCTTTACCATATAACGTTAAGTTACCGTTACGTTAATAAGCAAAGTATGTTGCTTTGTGTGGTGATGGACCTGAGGTTTATTGTGCAGCGAGACGTTTTTTTGTCCCAGCCAGGCATAGCAGGCCCACATTAGGCATACATAATAATAATTATGCAACGCCAGCGAACACTAGCATTGTTTTCCTTTAATACAGCCACGGGGCTGCGTTATATTGTCCTGAGTTCACCCATATTTCTAGCCTTGGATCATTCGTCAAGACTAGTCATAGATGCATTGTTGCCTATTTCAACGAGTCTGACTTTTACTTTCGTATATCCATCATGCAAATGTAAAAATCTTATCATATCTATGAAAGGCTTGGTCCTATGCTATTTTATTTCAGTTTATCATCATTATAATCACTGATGATATGCTCATGATATTATACATGAGCATATCATCATATCATATCATATCATATATCATATATCATATATCATATCATATTATATTATACATTATGGCAGGGATCCCATTTGATGCAATTAATTTACTGTATTTGTGTGTGTGTGTGTGTGTGTGTGTGTGTGTGTGTGTGTGTGTGTGTGTGTGTGTGTGTGTGTGTGTGTGTGTGTGTGTGTGTGTCGTGGTGTAACTCTGAGACGGTACACAAATGGCACCACATGGACCCTGACGAGTCCCATTTGGTTCCATATTTCCCAGTCTTAGAGAGAAAGTTACATAGTACCTATCCTGCATGCTATAGTGGTCTGGCAAAGGGTCCGGTCCTGTTTCCTATACATACAAAAATAGCTTGGGAACCCCATCAAGGCCAGGGTCCCCGACTCCACGTTGAGAACCTTACCTAGTGGTCCAGATGGTACTGCCACAATCAAAAAGAGGTCCAGTTTGAATTCGGGGACATTATCATTATAATGAAATGCATTTCAATATAAATGTATTTCTTCTATTTCCAACATGTATTCACATGGTAATAGCTTATGTTATTTTGTGAAACCAGTAAGATGCCCTGAGGGCGAGAAGCGACCTCGCCCTTGCACGCATCCGCCTGGGGGACTGCAGACTGCTGGGCGAGCAACATGGGTCTTTGGCATGGGGAGTCAGATCAACATATGAAATTAATTCTGTACTGGCTATATATGGAGCGTGTCTTGAATGTACAGGGTTTGAGGTCAGATCAACATATAGAATGTCAGAACAGGTCAGCTCCATATATGGAGATCTAAGGGTGGCAGCAGGGGCAGTGTCTTGACAGTGTACAGGGTTTGATGAGGTCTGGCCATATATTGAGCGTGTCTTGAGTGTCAGCTCCATATATATGTTACGAGGTGTGATGTCATGATGCGTGACCATATATATTATATATACAGGCGTGACCGACTGACGGAAGATGCAGGACCTACAGTCGCAATAATATACCCTCCCTATGACATTTCCTGATGAAGCTTCAGTACAATTGCACAGTTTATGGGCAGCTACATAATGGCTAATGCATGGTTGGCTAATGGAATCATTTAAGTCTGCTTTGAGAAGACACCTAGCTATTCTCTCAGGCTGATGGAAAATAGTTTTGGTTATTTGTTGGTTGTTAATTTCTTATGTGAAGCGTCCTTGGGTTTATGAAATGTGCTATATAAATTCAAGCTATTATTATTATTATTATTATTATTATTATTATTATTATTATTATTAAGCCATTGCTAAATTACTGCTTATTGCTTTATAACTAAGCTGTCAAAATGTGACACTTTGAAATACAATGCATGCAACACAACATACGTGGACAAATATCAGTTGAGTATACAAGATTGGTTTTGAAATGTCTTTCCTCACTTGAATATGCTTAGCTAAACAGATCACCACAGTTCAGAAGGTTGATTGGAGTGATAACAGGGTTACCATTGATTTGTACTGGAGCCAGTAATTGCTGCATACTGTATAGAAGGGCACCTATCGTATGTTTTGCTAGGGATGTTCTGTTGCACCCCTAAATTGTGGCCAGTATCCACATTGGTAAGAAGTTTGAAGTTCAATGTTGTACTTCATTTTTACATCTTGTGTACAAGTACATAAGAGTAAAACTTATTTTTATTTGTCTTCCTACAGACAATGCAGCAGCATAGATGATGATGCTGATAATAAAGTGAAAAAGATTTTAAAAGGAATTGGAGAGTGCAAGTACACAGTTGATGAGGTGATTTGATGAGACTGTCTGGAATGAGTCAACATGCTTTCTATCAGGGTTGTTCCAATCACAAGAGCTCTAGTATAGTATTTCACATTTCTGCCTTCTCAGACTATACTAGCCGGATGATACAGTCCCTTGACTCCCTTCACACAGCATTGTGTACAGCCAGGAATTATATTCTATACTGTAGTATTATTCATTCATTGTGGACTTGTACCTCCTGCAATTGTCCTGTATTGTTTGTGCAAATCCTGCAAATGTGATATCTGTAGATTTCTTGCCACTAATCATGAAAATATATTAAGGACTGGGGAGGGAAAAAAACGTAATCCTTAGGTTCTGCTCCATTTCAATATAATGGAAGTTTTTCTTTGAACCACAGCTCAATATGTAGGGCAGGCATTTTGCCCAGAATACTGTTATAGCTCGTTTAGGAGGAAGGGACTCCGTCATCTATCCTTCACACCTTTCCCTCTCACACAAACCGTTTCAGCCTCTTGCAATTCGCAATTTAGGCATTTCAGTTGATGGTCTTTAACCAGAGTCTTGCCCGGTCAGAATGAATGGCATGAGAAACCCTATAGTCAACAAACGGGCAGCACCATGGCAGCATTATTGTCTAATATAGAAAGAGCTTTTTTTCTGTCCATACCACTGATGACCTTCGTCATGTCAGACCTGCAGAGCAGTTCCTGTGTCAACGGGGCTTAAGGGCAACACACACAGGCTGCAAGCGGCACACGTCAAAACAGCCGCCCACCTCCATTATTTTCGATGGACTTCCCCCACACTGACTGGCGTCAGACGCACGCAGGCGTGCGTTCACGCCTCGCCCGACGCTCCGAAGCGCTGCTGTTCTATTTCCAGGCTTTGCCGTGCGGTGGAAAATGTTTTTAATACCACGTCCAGTTGGTGCTTATGGGCTCCACTTAACGCACGTTGATACTGTGCTGATACGCTGTGCAGCCTGTTCACAACCTGTGTGTGTTGCCCATTACACTGGGCTATGTACTCAGGAAATCTATTGCAATACACAACATGCAAATTATCACTCAGGTGACTTCTTGATGCTTAGGGTTCCTCGTGCTAAGACTGAACTAGGCCATGGGTTCCCAAACAGAAAGTACACGGCATCACATTTAAACTGGGGACCCCCCCACCCTGACAAGCACTTGGAATTGTAGCAGTCCAGGCATTACATTTAGTTTACTTTTTCAATTGTCATTCAAAGTGCAAACCATGTGATGCCACATTTATTTCAAGGTATGCTGTAGTTTCCTTGGACTAATCTTCTAATGCAGTCTTGGAAATGCCATTGGAAGAGCCATTGTAAAAGCAGTTAAAGCACTGAGTGTTCCTTTCACACACTTACATTTTTAATCACCTCATCACGACTGGGAAAGATCCTTGATCCCAAGGCCCTGCCCTGGCCATGAATATTGATGGATTTATTGATTCCTGGTTGTTGGATTGCTTGTTTGTGTGTTGCATGATTAGGCCAGGCCTAAAAAAACGCTCACCTCCGCCCTCCAAATCTCAGCAACAAGTCTCTCTGATTGAATCTTTGAAGGAGTCGGGACCAGTTGCTTCGTTCTTGCTAAGGTGTTTAGAGCAGTGGTTCTCAAACATTTTCATGTTTGTGTTTACAAAATAACAAAATTATATTTTTTTCCCCCCAGGCATTTTCTGAAGTTAGATATCATTTTTATGTAGACATAGCACTATAATGTATAGTATACTCATAGCTTCACCACAGATCTAGGTTCTTATCTTGCTTATGATTCTTGATGACTATGTATTTGATGTATTGCTATGTGTTGTTCTTGCTTTCTTCTCTAAGTCGCTCTGGATTGATAGCGTATGCTAAATACCTAAATTGGAAACTGTACATGCTTGTATGTCTGCCCTTCACGGAGGGTGTCGAATAGCAAACAGCAGTTTACTGGCAGCACTGACTGGCAGTAGCAGCTCGTTTTCCCTCGTTTAGCAAGCATTTAGCCTCGTCTGGAAGGCTCTTACGGGTGCTCTTACAGCTCTTACTGTTGTCTTCATCAGTGCTCAGAGTCAACACACTGGACAACCCTGCTTCAGAACAGGCTGGGTCAGTGGGTGTACCCTAGTGCTCCTAGTGCACAGCCCACTGAATGTTATTTGCAAACAACCAGAGCAGGGGTGGGCAACTTTGACAATGGAGTGGGCCACTATATTTCCACACTCACTCCAGAGGGCCACATTGTATATTACTGTCGTAGCAAAAATAAATAGCTGATCTACAAGATTTTTTAAATTGGAATCCTGAAAAGTAACCTTTTTATTTCATTTCAAATGCACTTAGTTATGTTATGTTACTTAACCTTATGAACTAAAGACAAATGACAAAAAAGAGGACAGAAATCAATAATATATCAGTATTCAGATATTAACCTGAGGGCCGCATTAAGTGAAGATGTGGGCCGCATGTGGCCCCCGGGCCGCCAGTTGCCCATGCATGAACCAGAGGATAAACCAGCTCTCTCTGAACGCACTATGGTCTTGACCCTGTGTCCCTGTCAGGTGACCTTGCCTCTCAGGTAGGCCGGGGGGTCCCTAAATTATGTTGGGCGACCCCCAGATTAATGTGCAACATTGTTTTCTCACTCAACAGTAAACAAAGTGTATGCAGGGTATCTGAACATTTCTAAAGTTACAATGTAATGATATTAAAGAGCCTTTTAACCCATTCTGGGCGGGAACCACTTTTGGGGTGTTACCCACTCAGGCCGGGAACCCATTTTTGGGTCCTGTACAGTATTCAAAATTCAAAACCCAATTTTTTTTATTTTAGGGGCGTTGCTTCTTCAAAGGTTTGGGAACCCTTAGCCGATTTGATGTTGTATTCGTTTGTTTCTTTGTCTGAGGAAGAACTGGATGCTCAGAATGCCACCTTTTGGTGGTAATTTACTAAATATCTATAGTGTGGGGAGTAGCACAGCAGCATACTGCATTTTTCTGTTTTCGTGCTTTGGTACCATGTTCACTTCAAACAAAAGCTCGGAGCCTGCCTAGTTTCTGTCTCAGAGTCATTACAGTAGTTAAGCCTGTGGCATTTCTCCCCTGGGTGTCATGTGTGTTGAAATGGAAGAAAAATCTGCTTGAGAACTGAGACCAAACAACAAATTATGTGTGTGCTGCAGCTGTTTGTGTGTGGGTGTGTGGGATTGTGCGTGTTTGTTTGTTTGTTTGGTTCGGACAGAGGCAGTGAGAGTATGTGTTTCTGTGTATTTTAATCTGTAAATTACAAGTATAATTCAATAGTAACTAGGGATGTGTTAATTAATAGTTAATCGATTAGTCACCGTTAAGAAATGTATTAATTAAACGTAACAGTTAATATCTAATTGTAATTAATTGAAAATTGTGTATATAAATAAGCCATTGCCTGGCTATGTATTGTCAATGGTAAAATGTAAACAAGAAAGGACACATACATACATACATACATACATACATACATACATACATTTTGTATAGCACCTTTCATGACATGAAATGCTGCTCAATTTGCTTTACAGAGCAAAAAACAAGCAAGGTATAAAACAACCTTCAAATAATAGCAGTAATGCAATACAGTGAGGACATGAATAACAACAAAGAATTTAAAAGATCAACTAAAAGCAAGGGTGTAGAAACTAGGTCTTGAGCTGTGCTTTAAGAATGTCTACCGAGGCTGCCTGTCAAAGGTATAGTGTGAGTTTGTTCCATGCCGCCCGTAGAAGCAGAAAGCTGCTTCACCATGTAGGTGGTCCTCAGGAAAATGAGTTTAGATAGCATACAAATCAGTTGAACCAGTTTAACCCTATTTTAAGCTTGGGATATTCTATCTACAAGCTCACAATGTTAACTTGTAGACTGTCTATTTTTCAACACCTATGAAAAATCTGTCTGTCTGTCTGTCTGTCTGTCTGTCTGTCTGTCTGTCTGTCTGTCTGTCTGTCTGTCTGTCTGTCTGTCTGTCTGTCTGTCTGTCTGTCTGTCTGTCTGTCCTTTTTTCTGCCTGCCTGCCTACTGGCCTGCCTGTCTAATTTATTCCTTTGCAACATTTTCCAATATGGTTCTCTTCTCATAGAGCCAGGTATTGTATTTCCTCTCTGACAGCCAAGATTGAATAATAATAAAGTAACAGTTTTGGTCCTATGAGGTTTCCACCCGAGGGAGACGATATGAAAAGTGCCCTTTGATAACTTGTGTTGTGATTTGGAGCTTTATAGAATAGAATGGACTTGAAAAGGCAATGGTTGTTTCTTCTGTGTCACCAACACTTGAGAGCGTTGGACCTGATGTTTCTTATGTATCTGATTACACTATTGAAGGCTATACTCTTATTTGATTTTCCTGTTAATGTTTCCAGTAACTTGTGACTATATTTATGGCGACCACTGGGCTTCTGTTTAAAAATGTAATAAAATGATTTTGTAAAGAAAGACAAGGCAACGGTTGGAGAAAACACTTTTGTGTTTCTTATAATAATCAATATGTTGTGTCACTAGGAGGCTTCCAGGTGTTTGAGCTATGGGTTCCAGCAGTTAATCGAACTAAAATAAGAAGGAAAGAAAAATCAATAATCAGTAATCATTTATTACTGATTAATAATTAATCCCTATTTTGGACATATCATTATAGAGATTAGAGATGTCATTTCTACTCGATGATGCACTTGTTCAACTCTGGGGGTCGTGCTTTTCAGGAGCACTCATATAGCAACATAGAACAAAACATTTTCAGAAAACTGACTCTGGTCTAGAGAGATTGGTGGCTGGTGACAACTGACACAGCTCTGTCTGGACTCCACATGTTGGGACTGTTAATAATCAACTGAACCTATAAAACTGTACCCAGCTGAACGGTTTGGGGACAGTTCATGAATGCATGCAATTGTGGAAATTAGGGAAATCATTAACCGAAATAACCGACTTGAGCGAGATTAACACTTCTGATGCCCAGGACGTCCACACACATCTTATCAAATTAAACCTGTGGGGTGCCTGGGACGCCAGATTATGAATCCCACCAACGTTCTGGGGTGACCCGCCTTACCATGTTTCTGATTGTCTCCCGGGCAGGCATAGTTTTACTGAGGTGTCAGCGTTGCAACATGCTCGCGGTTAGGGTTATGGTTAGGGTTAGTACTCAACCCAACTGTCAATCACAGTGACTACTGGCCAATCACAGCAGGCTTTTCTAGAACTGTGGTGGGATACATAAGCACGCGCCTGGGACGTGTGGGGACGTCTTAAGGTAATTTGTATCTATATAAAACGGGATAGCTAAAATATATATACAGTATATACAGTATATATATATATATATATATATATATTTAAACGGCCGTTGCTATATTGCTTGCTCAGCCCCGCCCGTGCCTGTTTGTATGCGCACGCACCCTTTACTTCCTTGTTTATGGTCTGACAAAAGACCCTAATTTCTCCGAATCTATGCTGCCATTTTTCAAAAACATTCCACATTTCCAATTGTTTTTGTGTTGGCAGCATGTTGCATCGCAACACACTGTGGTGTTTTGGTCAAAACACCATTGGTCAAAGTTTTAGGTTTTGATGCTATACCTCATTTTGTTTGTCTCTGGTTCTTGCGTAACACAATATACAGCTGTTAAACTATTTTGGTAATATCACCAGTCAGATGTGTTAATTTATTTAAAACACATTTAGATGCGTGTGTGTTCTCAAACACTTGCTTGACTCCCACCTTCAGTGTCCCCTGATAGCTATAGCAACCTCTGTTGCTACTGTTACTACTGCTAGCATTATTTGGACAGTTTTGTAGGGGTGGAACAGTAAATGGTTATAACAAATAGTTGATACTTTAATAAAATGTATTTTAAAGTTAACATAGTAGATCTACAAGCTCATAACATGTCACTATCCGACATAAAATAACAGTGGTAAATCATTTGGATGGGTTTATAAGACCCATCACATAATCCATTCCATTACAGCTCAGTATTATACAGTGTTCCGTCTTCTCTCCAAGGGCCCACATGTTGAGAACAACTGTTTTAAAAAATGTGAAGCATCAAGTCAACTCCACACAAGTTTTGCAACAAAGCCATGCTTTTGCCATGACAAAAAAAACACGTAGGCTGCTGATATATTTTCATCCCGGTACAGTGTGGCCTCCAGGCCTCCTACACACTTTGCACCAAGGTTGCAGTGCTACGCCCACAGGATGGCGAATAGGCAAACTAGGCTAGCTTTGGGTATGACTAGGGTTGAGACCATAATGTTGTGGCCCAAATAATTGTCATTAACAATGTCATCGCGATAATCTAAATAATGGTTAAAGGTTACTTTAACTGTTAAAATTCTTATTTTGCTAACTATTTTCACCACAGCAAATGGCTTGAATCGGGCCTAGAAATCTGAGCCCGGTCTAGCCCGACAGAAATTCAACCCCGAGCCCAACCTGAAGCCCAATAAATATGTGATAAACTGGGCCTGGCCCGGCCCAAGAACCCAGCACTGTGTTCATTCTATCAAAATATTTAACACTAATGTTTACTTTATCCTGTTGGATTCATGTTTCTGGCCACATCTAATTGGGCTAAAATGTCAAAAACAATAAGTGACAAAGGATTATAGTTCAACCCAAAAGTACTTTGGGTTGCACGCACGCACGCACGCACGCACGCACGCACGCGCGCACGCACACACACAGAGACTTGGTGCATTTATAGATGGATAGATTGCATTGAACATTGGTTAATTGCTTTGTGCTTTTCATTAATTTTCGTTTATAATCAATGGCTTCAATCCAGGGTCGGGTAATCCACACAGCACTGCAGTAGAAAACATTTAGCTTCCTGAAAGAGAATTATTTATTGTAGTCTCCCTCCAAGATCTGTCTCAGTCTCTGTGGCACGCTGTCTGTCTGCCTGTTTCGCTGGCTGCGCACAGACTAGGTACTGATGACAGCTGCTCATCTGTTGCTCCTCGGTCCTGGTGTGTCCTAGGCTTGTTAAAGGCTGCGCTTATGTAGCCTATAAATGTACAACCCAAGCCCTGCCCGAAACGCGATAAATTTGTCTCGAGGGATGGGGAAATGGGGGGCCATGGAGCGTATTTAACTGTTGCACCCTGATTCCTTTTGTAACAGAAACCTCATCACAAACCTCCCGTTTTGTCTCCGTGTTGTCTGGGTTCTCTGCAGGGCTGCTGTTCACCATGTTAAGATAAAGACCCAGAGCTCTGTGCTGTTGACCATGCTAAAGCGGCTGGACAAGATCCGCTTCCGGGGCGAGAAGCGACGGGACGAGTTCCTGGACCTGGCCGAGTCGCCCAACAACTCAGACTCCGAATGTAACGACGACATCATCATCCCTAAGCCCCAACGGGCCTCCTCCGAGGAGCTGCGAGACCCCATGTGTGACCTGCAACTGCAGGCGGAGACACAAGTAGGAATTTACCTTTTTTGTTTTTGGAAATTGGTTGTTGTTATGAGCGTTGCATGCCGATGAAATGCTGCATATTAGTGGCTTGGCGATGTTCAATTCAATATCATCATTATTTAAAATGTTTGCCTCAATTACGATTTTTTTTTTAATGAATGAAAAGTTTGGTTCTAATCAAATGTCGGTTTTGATATAATGTTGGGGACCCCAGGAAGAGCTGCTTCTATTGTAATGGGGATCCAAATAAACAAACAATAAACGACAGTAAACAAACGGATACCACAATGCAGATTCAGAACAGAACAACTACATTTTCACAGACTTTCTCTTATTATATCCCACCCCAGTTCAACCACATCACCGCAAACATGTCCAGGCAGTCAGCAGATTGCAGAATCTGTAGATCGATCACGTTCCAACTTCGTACCTCCCATGGCCATGCTTTAACATACATCTCGATTCTAAATAAAACACAGACTCATCCAAGCTGTTGGCTCGCTGTCTTGATTGGATTTGGCATTTAAATTATGTACTGTTAATGTTAAACATGGCTCATTCAGTATGCGAGAACAGACTTGATTTTAGAGTGCACAGATAAAATAAAAGCTGTAGTCACTCACTATAGTCAGCCTATGCTAGATGTAACCCTACGTAATGAAATGAACCACAGTAGTCTGATTGAGCCAACCTATAGCATTAACACATTATAGAGAGAGAGAGAGAGAGAGAGAGAGAGAGAGAGAGAGAGAGAGTCAACAGACAATATGGACTTTAGAATGTAATAATTACAATGCACGCATGTCTCTTTTTGAAACCTATTTTTAAAGTTGAAGGGTTTAATATGTAAAGCTCGGATCCTGGCGGTCATTTCGGGTAACTGTATTTCTGACGATCCGAAACGAGATCCGTGGCATGTATAATGGATCCGACTCTGCCCGAGGGACAAGTCAATATTTGGGCCCGAACCGGCTCGGTTTAATATGACTTTCACCATGATTTAAATATGACTTTCACCATTGGGTCCGCTGCTGTCCTCTGGTTTTCTGTTGTACTGTAGTGTATAATATCATATATGGTGGTTCTCAACCTTTTCAGGCCATGAGCCCCCCTAACATAATCATATTTGACCCACCACCCTCACAAGCACTTGGAATTGTAGGAGTTGAGGCATTACATTTAGTTTCACTCTGTTCCACAGATAGATATTGTGCAAAAAGCACATGTACAAGCTCACAACGCCTTGCACTGTGAGGTGTTTTGCGAGCTTGTAGATTGCTTGTAGATTTTCATTTGCCTTTCTTTTTTATAGTATATTTTAATTTAATTTAATTTAATTTAATTTAATTTAATTTAATTTAATTTAATTTAATTTAATTTAATTTAATTTAATTTAATTTAATTTCTTTTCTTTTCTTTTCTTTTCTTTTCTTTTCTTTTCTTTTCTTTTCTTTTCTTTTCTTTTCTTTTCTTTTCTTTTCTTTTCTTTTCTTTTCTTTTCTTTTCTTTTCTTTTCAATGACTGTCATCTGGGGAATCCCTAAAAATCTTGTGGATTTTAACGATTCCGGTTCCTTAACAATTCCCTCTTAAAGGTCCGATTCCCTTTAATGATTCCTATAGGTGGTTCCAAATGGACCCTTACATGTCTGTATCTCTCAGATCGTATAATTGGAATTGCAATTTGTAGCTCTGACATTGAAAACGGTTCCAGAACATTTCCAAATACAATGGAACCGATTCCAGTTCTTCAATGTCCGGGTCCCAACCCTAGTCCTGACCCATAGGGCAAATTAGGGCATTTCCAGCATTAAAGGAGTGAGAGCCATGTGTATGTGATCAATGAGTTCTGTTTGATCTTCCTCTATGTAATTTTGAAAGGCCACTACATTAAGGAGATAGATTTTTGCCATTGTCAATTAAGTCTGTATATGCATGCCCAATTGTTTGTATACTGTGTTCAGGCCCATTTTTATAGATGCCATCAATTCACAATCATTGTTGTTTGTGTTTACATGGAGAGTACAGTGCAGTAACTTCAGATTTATCACTAGACCCTAATGGACCCTAAAACTGTCCTATTAGGTAGTGGACAACGCATTGCATGTTTATGTGTTAATGTCCCTGTCCCTGAATCCACCCCCTGACAGGTGTGGTGTCCCACCCCTGAGTGGGATTCCACCATATTCAAATACCATTTGAACAATTATGGCCAAAAGGACTAGCTGTCAGTAAGTATCTCAGCCTGTGCTTGGTGTCAGTTCATGTCTTTTAGTTTCGAAATAACGGACGACTCATTATTGCAAAGGGACAGTTAGCAACTCAACCTGTGCCTCATCTGTGTGCTTTAATCATCGTGCTGTGTGCTCCTGTGCCACAGGTCAGTTGAATGTTCTCAGTAATAACACCCCAGAGGGCAATCTGTACTGTGATGAATGTTGTACCGTACCCAGTGACAGAAGTCAAGTAGTACTTCAATCCTAGCATCTCTATTCTGGGCCGATAGTAGTCGATCTACAATCTCAGGCTGCGAGATTGTCAATCTGCTATTTTCTCTATTAGAGTTTTTACACTGTAGACCGGGGTGCCCAAAAGGTAGATCATGATCTACCAGTAGATCACAAAGACTGCAGGTAGACAACATGACAATGCAATACTTTTTGTATACTGTATACTACTGTTTTCAAGTATTGTATCACAAACATCAGTAGCATTAAAACGTTATACAAGAAAACCCTACCAATTCAAGTTTTCCCCACTGTATTTCCCATTCTAGGTGTGTTAGTCTTATACGTAATGTCATTGCCACTATTCCAAAGCCCCCTGAGGTACATTAAGTATTTTCAGCAATTGGATAATATTTTTGGTGGCTTTGAAAGTAGCTCTCAAGTCAAAAAAGTGTGTGCACCTCTGCTGTGGACTGTAGAGGGTAAAAAAAGGAGTGGAAACCCTGGCAGTCGAGGTGTACAGGTGGGAAATGACTATATAATCTCTCTTTAATTAAAATATTGTCTATATTTATTTATATACATGCATACATTCATTCATGAATCCACTTGCTGACCGGCTGTCTGTATTGGGCAATTTCTTATAGGGGTTTCTTGTGACCCTACACCTACCATTAAAATCCTATAGCAGAAAAGAATTACAAAAATGTCAAACTTTCCTTATGCTTTAAGTAGCATGTGACATATCAAACTAGGGGTTTTCATGATCCTGAATCCATTCCAAGCATTAGTTTTGCACAAAAAACACTTATTGGGCTAAAAACAACCATAGCCACTTGCCTAAAGAGAGAGAGGGAGATGTGCTGACCTCATCACGTCGTCATGACGTCTACATTTGTCATGACGGCTGTATTTTTTTGTGCAAAACTAGTCCTTGGAATGGATTCAGAATCATGAACCCCCTAGTTTGACAAGTCACATGCTACTTAAAGCATAAGGAAAGTTTGGGGTCACAAGAAACCCCTATACAAAACTGCCCAATACTTCCAGTCAGCAAGTGGATTCATGAATGTATGATGTATATAGACAATATTTTTGGTCCCCAAAAAAAAAACTATATACAAATTTCTCACTTTAAACAAAAGAAGCCTGTTGGCTGCCCGAATATAGTATAAATCCATGGGGGACCCGGCTAACTAAGTATATAGGGTTAAGGAGTGTCACAGGGTATCTGGAGGCGGGGCTTGTGTGAGTGTGGGGAGGGGATGATGCCCACGTGCTGAATTTGGCGTTTTATTTATTTATTTAGTTCTCTTTTTAGCCTATTCCCAGCCAAAATTCCCATGTAGGCATGCTTTGGCTAGGCAAAAATGGCACAGTCGCTGTTCAACAATCTTAAATGGGCCAATAGGCTTTCATATAGGGGAAACCGAGTTGTTGTTGATGTCCAAGTGGAAAAAAACAAAACAGTCAGTCGGGTGGTCAAAAGTGGGGGGTATGAAATCACCTATCTGTGCGAGTGGGGGTGTCACACCGTACTCACAGTGAATGGTGGTGACGTGCGTGATAGGGTTATAATACCATTGTGGTATCTACTACTCAATTAATGAACATAGCATAACAAAATAAATAACACAATAAATAATACGTCATCAACACGTGTTCTGAGTGAGTACTCTTATCAGGAATATTTTCAGACATACATGGAATAATGTTAAATGTTTACAAAGATATTTGAACTGGGAGTTCTTAGGAAATCGTTTCCCCTCAGTATTACGTGGGACCTTCCCAGAATAGCTCCATTAATTAAGTCCGCTCACTTCTCTTTGCTTAGATGCTGCCTTGTTGCAGCTGGCCACTTTGCCTGGAGGCGGTTTTGCCAGAAGCTTTCTCTCTCTCTCTCTCTCTCTCTCTCTCTTTTC